>QVNZ01022980.1:0-11637 GCA_014825645.1 Pseudomyrmex dendroicus | reverse complement strand
CTTTGAAAATCAAAGAGAGAAGCCTCGCTGAAGTCAGCTGAAGCCTTGCCATAAATACACCAAACCAAGCAAGCAAATAAGATTTAAAGCCACAGTGAATCGAATGAGCATAAACGTATCAAAGTTGTTGCTGATCGAGGAATAGTGATTTTTTTCATCAAAAATAAAAAATTATAAATTTTAGAAATATGAGCAACTCTATTGTTCCAAGTAAATCGACTGTTTATATATCGAATCTACCGTTCTCTTTAACAAATAATGATATATATCAGCTGTTGGAGAGTTATGGGAAAATTGTCAAGTGAGTTTAGAATAATGGAAAATGATTTTGCAATTACACCTATCATTTTATAAAAGTATATGTATATTTCCAGAATAACGGTATTGAAAGATAAAATAACGCGACGGAGTCGCGGGGTCGCATTTGTGTTATTTCTCAAAATAGAAGATGCCGTGTATTGTGCAAAAGCTCTGAATAACACTGAGGTAATTTGTATTATTTTTCTTTAACTTACTGTTTATATTTGTTTATATACATTTGTTTAAACACTTATCGGAATGTTTTGTTTCTTAATAAATTTTTTAATAAATTGTTTTGTACTTCAAAAATAAAATTCCATGTATATGCAACAAGAATCAATGTATATATAATTATTCCATTAAATATAAACAGTTTGTTACATCAAAATTCTGTCTAGAATAATATTAAAGGCTGTCAATATATATTAACATTTGTTTATTTTTTTTTTATTTGATAGATACTTGGTCGTACTGTGAAAAGTTCAATAGCAGTTGACAATGGTCGTAGCACCGAATTCATACGTCGCAGGGATTATCCTGATAAATCGCAATGCTACGAGTGTGGACAGGAAGGACACTTATCATATTGTTGCAGTAACAACATCTTGGGTCCCAGAAAACCACCGCCAAAAAAAGTCAAGACACGAAAGAAAAATGCAAAGCAAGACACTTGCAATATGAATTATTCTGATAGTGAGAATGAAACAATCAGAAAATCAAAATATAATGATGATGATGATACTGACAATGATATGGAAGAAGAGGAAGAAGACATGGAAACATTAAGCTCTGTTATTGCAATGGAGGTATAATTGCAATTGTTAAATTAAAAGCTAAAAAAATGAATTTAAAAAAAAATCATTAAAAAAACTACAATTTTCACGATATATTTTACATTACAGCAAAAACGAGTTAAAATGGAATGTAGAGAAGAAATAGACGAATGCGATAGAAGAGAAACTTCGACTATACCAAAGAAACGTTATAAAAAAAATACTTATTTCAGTGACGAAGAGGATTTTAGTGAATAACATGTAATAGGTATAAAATAATATATAGAAGTTTGCGGTGGACAATGCTTTTCTGTGCTAGACAGCAGACAAACAAAAAGTCGATTAGTCAATTTAAAACTTGAAATATGACAAACATACAAATCATTGTGATACTTCCATACAGTAGCATAAAGAAAAGCATTTGTGTTACAGGTTTATAAAATATAACCTTGAAGAGATAGTAACACGTTGAGTGCCGCGCCAATTTTGTGACTTGCCCACGCCGTCGGAATGAATTTTTTGCTATGCGACGCATATTATTGTAAAATATGTAAATATTATTGTAAAATATTACAACATATAAGTTGAACTACGTTATCATGTTTTACGCATTTATTTTACTAGGAGTCACGGCACTCAACGTGTTAATGGTATTGTAAATATTTATGTATTGTATATATTTTGTACGTTTTAATAAAACAGCTGATTCTGTGGATTTATTAACTTTGTCATCTTGCATCAATCAAGATTATCTTTTTCAGCTTTCTTTGTGATTAAAATCATGTGTGTGGGAAATATATGTCTACAGAGAAGTCAAAATTGCCACAGAGGGAGAAAGACAAAAAATTTCTAGACTTATTTGAGAGAAAGAAACAGAAATAAATGTTTATTTATTCGTATTCCTCTGAAACCTAATTTTTTCGATTAGCAACTGTAATAATTTAAATTTTGTTTGTAGACTTTATTTTTATAAAAAAAAAAATTTGCTCATAGTTTCTAGATATTGTAATGATCCTGAGATTCTCTAATACATGTTAACATTACAATGAAGTATGCTCAATTAATTACAACTCATATGCTTTTTTTATAAATTTGAGTATTAGTTTGAATATCAGAAAACATTTAAACAAAATAAAAAGTTTTCAGGCGCGATATATTTATATAACTTTTTTTTAAATGAGAATACAAATTTAACATAACGAGGCATAATCACAATGTACATTTATATTCATAATACTAATCCTATGTCGAAGATATACCGAGATGTATCACAATATTTATGATACTATATTTTCAGTCCAACAGAAGTTTATATACGTTTTAAAATTCTTTAAAGCAGGATTACTGCAGTCTATATAAAGCGATGTAATTAGACTATACAGATTGTGTAACAAAATTAAAATATTTTACTCTATGTCAGTCACATCTAGAAAAATTTACACACACACACACACACACGCACATATAGAGAAAGAGGAAAAAACTGTAGATACTTTATTGTAAGCACGCTTGAACTTTTTCAATCCATTCCTGCGCCGTGACTGCATCGGCAGCGCAAAAGTTATACGTCCGTCTGTTTGTACGAAGCTGCAATAAATAACAGCGATTTTATCACATTTGTACGATAAAATCAAGGAACAAAATAAATAAAATGTTTAGACAGCGTGTTATAAAAATTTGACTTTTGTAAAATTAATGTAACAAAATAATTCCAAAACTACAAGTAATCAAGAAGTATATTAAAAGATATTTTGCATTGTATTTATATAAAGTTTCTAAAAATACTACATAAAATTATTTTTATTTTTGTATTAAAAAAACATTTAGTTTTCTTCAAAGAAAAAAATTTTGTATATATATATATTTATATAGACACATGCATACTTACATCAAAAAAGGATTTATCATCCGTTTTCTTTGGTGGTCCGGGCATTGGTGCAGCTGGAGTAACAGATACTACTTCAGCCAAATCTGCAATACATAAATTTCGTAACACGTACGTTCGTTTTACTCTCGAACAGTTTCTTTTCGTTGTTTACATTTTATTGTGTACAATTTTCATACCTATGTATCCTTTACAGTGCGAGTCTTCCACTGCATCATAATATCTCAATTGATGCTTTATGGAGTCTAATACGAACCATCTCTGTTTCCAGCCCTTCAATAGAGCTCCTCTTTTATAAAGATAACCTTCGTGCGTTCGATTTTCCGCAACATTGCTTGAAAATTGTTCGTAATATTGCTGAGAAGAAGTTTGTATAGTTGTTACACCTGTGAGAAAAGATCAAAATAAAATTATATAAAATTAACATGAAAAATCAAAATAAAATTAATACAAATGTAATATATGTAATATAAAAATTATATGTAAATATATTAAATGTAAAAAATAATATATTTTATATAAAAATTAGCGCACAAGTTATAAAACGACTTGGTTGAAAAATTGAAAGAATGAAAGCGGAGCTTACTCGAATTTACGCTTCCGTTGTCGCCACCACTTCTTGTAAGTGTGTGAGTTTGAAGATTATCTGTCACAGCCTTGTATTTTGTGCAATTTTTTGGCACCGCGTCCGCACATTTATCATGGCACACGTGTCCGCAGTCGATACATCTTAAACCGGCTTTTACGGGACCCCATAACACTCCGGAACATGCGTCGCAGTGAGTCGGCGTCGCGGAATCCAGTCGTTCGAATCTTCAACACATTAAATGATAGGTTTTTAACCCGATAAGATTTCTTGGTGTTAGGGACGTAAATAGTATATAAATATTTTTATATTATTGGATCAATATAAATCTAACTGTTTCCAAATTAAAGTTCCATGTGCGAATGTTCTTTTTGTTTTTAGAAATCAATCTTAACGCGACATACCTGTGTGGATGTGCGTAAACAGAACCTTCGTTTCCGGTGGTGTTTCCACCAGCCAGTTTGCCGCGTAATAACAGTTCCAGAGTAGACCGTTTGTGAATCAATCGACCGTGGTTTCGCACGAGCGCCGTGCTAAATGACGCATGACGCTGAAAAGAAAACTCGATTAGGTATGACGGTCACATAATTCCAATACAATAATTACAATAATTTAAATCACGCGCGAAGAGCGCGCTTCTAAACTATAAGTATCTCTTTTCATCTTTCATAAGAAAGAGAACTACATCAGTCTTTTTTTTTATAAACAAGATACATATTTTACGATCAAATACGTACAATAGAAAATATCGAATTTTTTTCATTTAATAAAATAGGATTAAAATTTTCATTAACGAATTAAGAATTTGAAGGCTTGTACAGTTTAAAACTAGTAATGAAATTTCATAGGTGCTAAGAGCCGATCGTTGGATGTTTTGCGAGTAAATATATTTTAAATATTTTTATATTTGAAGAGTGTAAATTTTTACGCCATTATTTTCGAATTGAAATTTTCATTGTTCTATTTAGTATCAGCGAATTATTCAATATTGTGACTTACAGCAAGTGAGTCGGTGTTCGGTAGTTCGAGTTTGTCCCAAAGTACTTTCCATTTTTGTGGCAAATGGCCCAATTCGGTCTCAAGCTTATGAATTTCTTCCAAAAGATGCGAGAACTGATCGGGAATCATTGTGCTGACACCGTCGTATCTAAAATAGATAGTTACGTGTAATATAGCACCCGTGTGTGTGTGTTTTTATAAACCGTGCTAAGTGATACACAAGTTGTAAAATAATATTTACCCTTGAGTGACGACTTTGCGGTTGCTCTTAACCACACCGTCCGCAGCCTCGGCCTCTTCCTCTTGCTGGGAATCTTGTTGTAATACCTCCAAATCATACGCCGGACCATGCGCCAATTCCTCCTCCAGATAGAACTGCCATATATCAAGACTCGGCAGATGCGATACTGGCCGCAAAACAGGATTCTCCGTATTGGGCGTGTACATGAAATTGTAAAACAACGGGCATCTCGCGTGCTGTTTTTCGATGTAATCGAATATACTTTGTCCGAGATTGCAACCAGTATTCGTTCCCGCTAATCTGCCGCCAGGATAAATTGTTTCGTCATCACTACCGGTATCAACGCCCTTGTGATGACTTGTCAGAGAACCTCGTTTATCCTCGATCGCGGTAATGCCACATTCTACCCGATCAAATTCACAGTCCAACAAGAACGTGCGAAAACGACAGGATACCGAATGATAAGCCAGAAATTTGAGATAATATTCGTTGAACTCGAATGCCAAAGGAAATTGATTTTGTATCTGATGGACTATGTCGAGAAATTGTAGAAACGTGGGCGTGAAATTGGTTGTCTGCGAGTTTGCGGCGAGATTACTCCTGTGACCAAATCTGTGACCGAATCCCAACCACTCTTTCTCGATTAATGTTCTGAAGCCGTCGATTGTTCGATAATGAGGATCGAGGCACACCTGCGCCACAGAACAAACGGTGGTCGTGGTGTCCCAACCGTCTTCCAGACACACAGCCACCGACGAACCCTGCATGTCCATAAGATCGATTACCGCTCCAGCTAGCTGCATCAGATTCTGTAGCTGTTGCAACCATTCCGAGCTCTCAATGAGTCTGTAGAAGCTTTGATCGGGTTCCATGTTCGGTGAACTTGGCACGCACGCTCGCATCAGCTTTTTAAATGCTGCTTTCGTATGTCTTACGTCATAGTACTCAACTGGGATAAAGTCCGTCTTGGGAGTTGATTCAGTTTTCACGCCTTTCATGTGTGCTTTCTCGCCCAGAATGTAAAGAGCCGCGCGCTGAAACGTGTGCACGCATTCTGTGCCGCTGTCGGAATCCGCGGAATGTCTCACGGTTCCGCGCTGATGATGAACGGAGGTCAGAGAAGCTTGTGAATTGTGTCTCTTGTCCTTTAAAGATCCCCATCGACCGAAGTTCTTAGGTCCTTTGCTGCCCGACGAGCTCAGAGTGCTCAGAGGTTTATTAAACAAATTGCGACGCGACTGTTCGGGCGTGGCGTTACGATCTTCCGCTGCCAGCAGTAACGAGTCTATGCTTAGAGAGCTGTCGGACATTCCCCAGGCAGAGCCTTGTCGTAACACGGACAGCGGCGTCGCAGCGACAAGCGCCATCATATATTTTTCGTGCTCCAAAGACGAAGTGGTCTCTGACGATGTTGTCTTCAGATTACTAGCAGAAGTCGGATGAGCTTTCAACATCCCTATCACACCTTTTCCGTGATAACCCGCTCCTCTGATCAACAAAGCTTTTGTTCGCGGGTGTCTCCAGGTGACAATTGGCATCCGGCTGTGCCGGTGGAGTCGACAGAATCGCCGAATACTTTCATCCGATACCGAAGTAGGTACGATCAGAAGCGCGGGATAACTCCGGCACATCATGTAGGCGCAATTTACCGAAGTTAATCGAAACGGTTCGTTGCGACGATTGTTGTGCGGTCCGTTCGTATAAAGTCCTAATCGATACCAATCTCTAACGTAGCTACGCTCGGATAATCGCTCCAGAGTTTTGGCATCAGTAGGTGGCGCCTGTGTCATCATGCCGGGAATCTCAAAATCGTCCACGCTTAGATCATCGTCGTGACTGAGATCGTTGCTATCGGTCATCGGTAGACTCATCCGGCCGGGTGATGTCATGTACTTGTTATTGCTGTTAATGAGATTCATGTTCGGCAGCACATATTTTTGCCGCTTGGACGATTGTTTCGGCTTGAAACCGGCCTTCCGCGCGGTCTTCAGCAGTGTCTTCTTCGCAAAGCCCTTCAGAGTCGCATTTTTCTCCTTACCTTTGTGATGCGCTGTCTGCGTAACCAGGATTTGACCGTTAAATGCAAAATGATGGAAAATATGTGGCGGATATCGTGCTTTGTGCACCAATTTCCTTAAGGTATCGATATTTTCGGGCGTGACCTCTTCGTCGAAGGCCAGTTTGATCAGTTGAAACGTGCAGGAGCGCAATTGCAGGCCCTCCTGAAGACACTGGTCTAAATGTGCCAAATGTTGCACGGCAACACGTTTCTCCTTCGTCAAGGACGTCACGGGAAAAGCACGAACAACCAGTTGTTCGCAGGCGAACGGATCGCACGGTATACCTTTGAATACTATCCTGTAATTCGTAAGGAAGATCGCACCTTCAGCTGGCAAGAGAGGCGGTATCTTGGGGAGTCCCGCGGAACCTTCTTCCCGGCCATCAGGCAGCAGGTAAACGCGCAAACCGTCCATTATCACTTCCTCGCCGGGCAGCATGTTAGGCGTCAGAATCTTTGGCTTCTGTATCGGTGGCAATCTCTTGCTTTCTCTATGGACCGCCTCGAGCGTCTCGATATGCATGTGAACAACGCCTGGGACCATCTGGTGCAGACAGCGCACGTGTTCGGCGCTGACGCCACCCTCATTGCAAACGCGATCGACGAATCGCGATACCATTCGAATGACGGCACTGCCGGTCTCACCCGGATCGGTCTCTTCGAATCCAGACTCGGCGTCCCCGCTGTCACTCGCCACGCTGTTGGTAATGCTGTTGCTGGCACGTTCCTCGTCGTAAATGTGATCTTGACGATGCGTCTTCGAGCTGATATCCAGCGGCACTAACAGATACACCATTCGATTGGCGTAATGAATGGCCTGGCTGTACATGGTGCTTTCCTCGCTGTTGACAAGTTCCTTCTGCTTCTCGGGATCGATGGAAGGCCAGATACGCATTTGATCAGCAGCTATTTCTAACGCTGAGGGTTCTTGAACTTGATATATGGAATATCGATCGCGATATGGGAATTCCTTGCCGTCTCGGGGACTAATGGGACTCAGAATGGAATCGTTTATAAGCTTTGGTGGCGAATTGTCGCCCGGCAAATACAGACGTTTGATATCTTTTTGCACGTCCAAATAGAACGCGTCTTCCCAGAATTGTTGATTCTGCCAAACTGAATGCTCCTGAATGCAGGTGTAGGCAAATTGAATAACGCCGGTGCACAATTTCCTGCAGAACGCGGTGGCAAGTGGAAGCAACGCGGCAGCGACTCCGTGCTCGTCCATCGAAGAGTCATCTTGCAACGCGCAGTTCATCAAACGCACGACGAGATCGAATTGCTGATGCTCCAACATGGCTTTATTTCCAACTACATGTTGAGAAAGTTCCATGCAAAGTGCCAAACGAGCTGCCTTGCTCTTCAAAGCTCGCAACACGGCTGGAAACGTCTTTCGAGCATCTGAGATTTTATTCTCGAATATACAATTGATGCAATTACGTAATACCTCGAGTCTACGGGCCGAGTTGCTGACCAAGTGTCTAGTATCGTGAACAAACGAGATGTGCGGACCCATTGGCACGATACGAGGTTGAATCGGCCGTAAGGAAGACAGTCGTACTTTGAGATTATTTTTTGCGAGGCCTTCGTCGATGATCGCTTGAACTTGTTCGGAATTGATACGTGGCAAGAGAGGCTGATGAATTCTCGCAAACGCGCCCTCGGGTGGCTTTAAGATCTTCTGCACGTACGGTTGCGGATTCGGATTCTCGTTTAAATACAATTGTTGCGCCAATTCCTGGATATGCGTCAAGATAACTCGATGATCCTGAGCCTCCTGCTTCAACTGATCACTCAGAGTACTGTAAAGCTCATCCCATACGTCGCAAGGCCTCCACGGCGGTCCTCGTTCCGCAATAAAAGATGTAAAAAACATACAATCCAAGACTCGCGTGGTGAAATCGCAACCCGTCAAGCCTCTTTCACCCAGAAACGCCGCTTTATGGAAGGTTATAACCGGTTTCGGATGTATCCGTATTAGTGTCAAACAGCTACGATATCCTTGTAACAATTGAGCAAACGTTCTCATAAATACAGCTCTGAGTTCTTTGTCGAGCATAGGCGAATGTGGCGCCCTGGTAGCAAGCGGAGGAAAAGCGTAATCTGCGCACGCCAATTCCGGCTGCAATACCAAGGACAATGCATCCTGCGTCTGTGAGAGTAACGGTTCCGGCAGCAAAGCGAGCGAAACGCCATCTGGAACCGTTATAGAGCCTCCATCGAGATCGGCGACTATTACGTCCATCTGCAATGATTAAAAAAAAAAGTTTACACGAGTTTTGAGAAATAAAAAAATCAACCAAAATTTTTTCAAATTCATACAGAATTTGTACTCACAAGTTCCGCAACTTCGTACTTTAACGAACTGTGCACACCCATGATAAATGGGGTCGGAGTGCTGAGTATTTCGACCAAAGCCGCTGGCAAAAGAGGAATGTAAACGTGCGAGTATCTGAATGGATACATCAATGCCGTCAAGGCGCGACATCCTTCGGTCAGTCGAGAATAACTGGCGGAGTGAAAAAGTATCTTGTGTTCTGTCATGACTGCGCAAAATAACACTAGCACATTACGAATACCTGGAAACACAATAGAAATGACCTAACCCTCCGCGACGACAAGCGTTTGCGTTAGAGCCAGTCTACAATGAAGGTAGTAAGACTGAAGGAGTAAAGAGTAAACTGTTTTTCAATGAAGTAACAACGGAGAGTAACAAAATGGGCAATTCCCATTTCACACTGCCTACTGTCTTAGTGTCAGCCGATGAAAGACGCGAAATAATTACTCATACAAAAATGACTCCAAGAACGTTACTTCTCACTCTATACTGCCTACTTCCATTGTAGACAGCCCTTTACAAGTCCGCAAATTTAATGTTATTATTACCTAGTTGCTGAAATAATAAGTTTACACTAGTATGAGTAATAGGAAGAGAAGGACTAATTGGTGGCTGAAGCGCCTGACGATCTCCCGCCCCGATGCTGAATCGCACCTGCGGCCCACCAGCTGGAGGTACTTGAATACATCCTAATATGTTTCCAACTAATGTCTCTAAAGGTATGCCAAGATTCTCCACATATACCGTGTAAATAATTCCAAGACAATTCTGTAGAGAATTAAATAAATCAATCTGTTAATAGAGTTGAGATAAAAAGCTGATAAAAAAAAAAAAAAAAAATGTACAGTAGAGTGTGTGAACACATTCTCACGTACTCTAAATGTTTCTATATAATCAAGTCTGGAAACCAGCACCAGACATTTGGGTGCATACATAATGCTGTGATGTGCAATGGCAGGTATTGGCCTGACTAGCGGTCGACTGTCACCATCAACAGGATCCTCTTCCTCGTCTACATGTTTGCTCGGTGTAATTGATACGGTTTCATTGAAGCACATACAGGCGCAATAATGTCGATTTGCATCGATATCCGTTAATATCGACACAAAGAAACGTGGCTCCTGTCTCTAAAAAAAAAAAAAAAAAAAAAAAAATAAAATTTGTGCAAATAAGATGCTGACAAAGCAAATTTGTACGCGTAAACAGAACGCTACTTTACCCATTCTATTCCTTCAATGAAAGGTGTATCAGGCCAATCTTTTTCAGGAAATCGTTGTAATATAACTCCATTACTTACACCACCTCCTGTATAATTTCAACAATATATACAAATTTTTTTTTTTCTATACATCGAGCGTGATTTGTTTTTCAACTGGATACAAAATATTGAATATCCAAAGCCACTAATTACGCAATTGATGTAATCAATGAATGACTTACTTTCTTTCTCGTGATCGTAGCCGACTACAACAAAATAGTCGGCTAACCGAGACATCTCGGTGTAATCGTGGGGCTGAGTGAGGGCGATTGCGCTCAACATCCCACGTTGTGTTTGTTACACGTGATTTCATGGACCGCAATTTGCCTCGTCGTCGTGCAGCTTAACAACTAACGATACACGCGTGAAATATGATGATGAAAAAACAACGTCGCGCGTTAACGCGCGGACGATCGATTTGAAAGTTTCGCGAACATCACTTATTCTCGCTTTTGCGTCTTGAGATTTCTCTTTTTTGTTTGTCTTAGTCAAGACAAAAAAAAAAAAAAAAAAAAAAAGAAAAACAAGAAAAAAAATACGCACGAAGAACTCCCCGAACAAATCCTTCGCAATTGTCACCAATTATCGCGACATATTTCGGACCCAAACGTTTTAATAACGCGACGTTATGTTGTTACTGTACTGCATTTTGCGTCTTGCAATATTTCGCGGACCAGCCGAATAACAAAACGATGCCACACCCCGAAACATCAATTCCATAACCTCCCGGATGCAAACGCCACATCGAATATCTATCTGTTGAATTCGCGCACGGACACGCACCGAAACCGAACACACCACGGCTACCCAAAACAAAGACGAGAACGCCGCCATTCGCGCAGTCGAGCTTCTCTCGCCATTTCAAAAGTTAAAGCATTGGATGCGTTTTTTTTTTGCACAAAGGTTTGATTGGCTAACGAATAGAAAACTTCAGAAAGCTCTAATTCATAGCCAACTAACTTTTCGAAATCTGATATAAACGCGGCAGTGTGGATATTAGACTAAAGGCCCGTCTATAATGGAAGTATACTGCGTTCAATTTGAAAAGAGAATTTTATTGCGCATAAAGGCCTGTCTACATAGGACGCAGATGCAAGTCGCAGTCGCAAGTCTTGCGGAATTGATCAATCACATTGATCAAATCAGTCAATCAGCCAACGTGATTGGTCAATTCCGCAAGACCTGCGACCTGCGACCT
>QVNZ01022974.1:0-13040 GCA_014825645.1 Pseudomyrmex dendroicus | reverse complement strand
AAAAATAAAAAAAAAAAAAAAAAAAAAAAGACAATTTTTAATTGCAATTCTTTACACATTTAATAACGTTCAATTGCAATTTTTATTTTTTTATTTTTATTATAGTTGTACAATTTTCATTTTATATTTTTTTCAGCAAATTGCGTTTTCAATTTATTGAACTTTTTCTCTGTCTCTCAAAAAATAAATAAAAATTTACACGT
The DNA here is from genome assembly GCA_014825645.1 of Pseudomyrmex dendroicus. NCBI lineage: Eukaryota > Metazoa > Arthropoda > Insecta > Hymenoptera > Formicidae > Pseudomyrmex > Pseudomyrmex dendroicus. The sequence goes on along the minus strand of QVNZ01022974.1, from coordinate 12,837 downwards.
GCAACCAAGAGTTGAAAAGCGTCTTATATGTTTTCGCGACGTGATATTTGTCGAAAACAAATAAAATATTGATAAAAATTATTTTACATTTTTGCTTGAAGGAAAATGCGACTGAATCACAGAGAGATGATCAAAAAGAGTTATTATATCTCTTTACCAATGGAGAGAGAAAGAGACTTGGAATTTAATCCTGTTAAAATTACACACGTGATGTATGTACACGTCTTCTCGAGGATCGATCGCTCGGGAGTCGCCGATCGGAAGTGCACTTGCGGTTCAACGATCGGGTAACGCTTCTTTGTTTATGTCGAGCGGGGCCGCGAATACCTACGTCGTATATACTTTCTATTCACACACAGGCAACGATCTCTACGTTACATCGTTGATTCAATTCTTCGGGTTATTGTTTGTAGAGAAATATATCGTCGTAATATATATACAGGGGTCTGGGGGGAAAGGATTCTTAATGTAATCACGTCGTGTCCGCTTGTTATTCGGCCGGACTCCGTATTGCAAATAATAATAATTTGTTTTGGCAATTTACGTTAATTGTTTTCTGATAAGATGCGCTTTGGAAAAACCAAACTTTTTTCTTTACTTTCGCGATAAAATGGAAGATCGCTGACGATCTAACGAACCGACCTGTATTCGCGGATTTCGCGAAGACTTTCAGTAACGACGCACGATGCTGTTTTGTATTTGTTTTTCTTTCGTCGTGAACGCATCGACGCAGCCTTCACAGTTTTCTTCCGCACAATAATAAAAGGCCGTTGGCACGTGGCAAAATTTTAGTCGTAAGATCGTAAGCAAATCGCGACCGGTCCAGCATTCCAGCTGATGCGAGACGATACTGATCCGTAATTAGTCGAATTGCTTACGACCTTACGACTACAATTTTTTCACGCGCAATGGCTCTAAGACGTAGTAGATCGGTCACGATAAAAATGCAAAATGTCCAACGCTCGCGTCGTCTCCATTTCTCTTTCTTTTTACTCGATCCCCCGATTCTCTTTTAGTAATAACGTAACTCGGGATATAACTCATATTCAGCCCGTGTAAAATCGACGCGCAATTCTCTGCATTCACAACGTGGTATCGGGTGTACGGAGCGAAGCATACTTACTCGATTGCTTTGTTACTCGGTGCGGCGCACAACGAGAGTTTTTTTTAAGTGACAACGCGTGTAATTCGCGGCAATTCACGGACGCACGTGATATTCACGTGACGCGAGTCGGGTTGAGTCGAAAAATGCGACGGGACCGAAAAACGTTCGCGCGCGTCGTCCGAGTTCGGTACTTTAACTGTGGAGAGAGAGACGACACGCGCTGCAGCATCTGGCAGCGCGCACACACACACACACACATATCAGTTGTACGTGCGGAGGACTAACGACCAATCGCGCGAGTGATTCGCACACAGAGACGAGCAAGGCGCGCCGCATCGGGGCGATAAACTTTTCCACGTCGGAAAAACGCAGACGCGCTCTGGAAAATAAATTAGAGAAAGAGAAAAATTGCCGTAGAAGCAAGAATATCCCAATCTTCGAAATTGGAGACTCTCGAGAGAGTAACATTGGAGATTTCTCGCTCAAATCTCCACTTGAGGCTCGGTCAGATAAAACGAAAGAACACACTTAGACGATCGAGTTTTTTTTTTCTTATTTAATCACATTTCACGTTTCGAGGGATGATGAGAAATCAAATCGTCAAATTTCACATCGATGTATCGTTTCGTTCTTTTTTTTTTTTTGTTTATTGATTCGCTCCAGTGTGTATTGTAGTACGTAGACGATTTTTCTCGCGTACTCGCACGTAATTATCTCCGCAAGTAAATGTCAAAGGAAGCATTTCAAACATTTGGTTTCAAATTTTGTTCGTTTTTTTGTGAAAAACGTCGCGCTGATAAATCGCCGCTGCTAAAAAAAAAAAAAACGTTCGATTAATAAATTTTCTTCACGCGCGATCGCATGTGAAACAATTACGTGCGAGTACTCACTCCTAACTGTTTTTTTGCACGTATATGTGTATGTATAATAATATATATACCCTGTCTCTACGCTTTACATAAAGATTCGTGTGAAAAAACAACTTACGTTAGTTGGTTGCTATACTATAAGAACCGAGAGACCGCATCGGAAAGCTCGTCACTCACCCTCGTTCATTTATTTCTTTCGCGAATATACATGTCACACTCTCTCAATTACATATAAAAATAACGCTCGTTCTTTGTGTTTTCAAAGAAAAATTACGCCGTTTAATTAATGACGGACGCCGTCTGCTAAAGTAAAACGTTACTTTGCCGCAGAAGACCTATAACAAACTACAGTTCAACTATTACGTTCAACTACACACACACACACACACGCACACGCGCGCGCACTCTGCGGTGCACGCGCGTGTTGCAACAAAATCAAAAGACCGAAAGAACATTTTTATATTCTCTTCGTTCCGAAAACCTGATCAGAATGCACAATGTTATTCTCCGCTACTTTATTTTTTTTTTTTAACTAATTCTGAATCGTCAGTGCACACGACTTTTCCTGCAATTTGGAGAGAACTCTAGCGTGCTCTATACCGTAAAATGTAGAAGAGTAGTAAATAGTAGAAAATTTTTTTTTTTTTTTTTTTTTCGTTTGGTACTTGTGTGTGTGTATATACACCGTCGTTTACCTCTCGAATGTAGGTAATAATAACACTTTTTTTTTTCCTAGACACTATACAACCGAAAACGCGTTTTTAGACGGCTGTGAAACTTTGTACTTTTCGTATAGTATTTCTGAAATACCTTTTCCGCTACATGTTCGTGTGTTTAGTGTGTCGTTAGGAAAAATTCAGTGAACTCTATACGCCGGCAAAGACCGACCTGAGAAAACGGCCGGAAAAGCGAGACATCCCGAAAAAAGTAGTCTCCTCTCTCTCTCTCTCTCGTCTTTATATTGATAAACACCGGTTAAAATTTCGCTGGAGAGATCTCCGTCTTTTCTTGTTTTCCGAATTGCGGCCCGTTCGGATATAAAGTTCACTGTTCGGAAAAATTGACTAGTTGTCCTCTTCGAGACCTAAGTCGAATACAAGATTGTGTTCAGCCTAAACGATGATAATGCGCGCTAAAGTTTATTGCTCGGGGCAAGTAAATTAGCTTCTTTCAGGCCGTGACACGCTTCGCAGTGTCTCCTCTCTTTCAACATCGCGATCGCAAACACGCGTGTTGAACGCGTGAATTCTTCCGACGAATTTTACTCTCTGACGCGCGCGATCATAGTCTCCTCTTCCTCCCTGTATGTACATAGAATCGCATGCATGTAGCGTGTTTTAATTTATTAGTATTTACACAAATACACAATTTCGCGTCAGTTTTGTAGTATACAAAGTGACTTCCACACGTGACGAAAGTTCACTCTTCGTACACGCTGGAACGTTTCCGCCACATCTTCAATTTTTTGTCCCCAGCGTTGTTCTTCTGAGCAATATCAGCTACATCTGCAAATAACGCGATGTGAGAGATAATCATCGCGGCAAAATTAAATCTTTACTTTGCGACCGAAGAGATTGCGAGATCTTATACGTAAGAAAATAAAAATTTTATCGCACCTGTTGAATCGCGATTCGTTTCCGTTGTTATATTGTTGCCGAACGAGTCCAACAACTTGATCTTGTTGACTTGTTGCTGATTCTGCATCTCGGACATGGTCGCGAACATAATACTAGTAGAATTTTTCAGTCCGCTGTAGGATTGCTCCAATTGTTTCAACTTGCCGATTAACTCTACGTCCGTCGCGCGTATTTCGTTCACCTGTGTGACAATTTGTAAATATCGTTAGCAAAAGAGAGAGAACACGTTGCTATCTTAATCAATAGAGAATTTTATCGCGAAGACACACTTTTTCTTTCAATTGTTGAACCGACGCCAGAATGGAAGCTTGTTCGGACATCTTAACGCACTCTCCTTGCAAGGACATCACCGTCGTGTTGATAGCCGCTGTTGCTTCTTGAAGAGAAACCAACTTTTTCTGAAAAAAAAGATGAAACATAGATAATTCAATGCTCTTCATGTACGGAGTATTTACTTACATCACCATACTTACGCGATCTTTGGTTTGATCTTCGGAGACCCATTGCAATTTACTCGATAAAGTTTCATTGACGTGCGTTAAATTATTCATTAAATGCAATATCGTGGAGTTTAGCTTATCAGTCTTAAGTTTTGTCTCGTCGGTGCTCACGATCTGCGGCTTTTGAGTGATGTTCGACAATTCTAACACAGTTTGCTGCAAAACGCAGTTTGCAATAAATTCATTTATTGCTACTTTATATTTCCAAACTTACACACACACACACCGGTGACCCACGGTCTTTACCTTGATATTGTTGATACTCTGTTGCATGGTAGTCTGTGCATCCTGCACTCTCATGTTCGTATCCTTCAACGTTTTAACCGTGGCTCCCAAATCGCTTATCTGACTACCGAACGTTCCGACGCTGGTCGACAACTCGTCCAAACGTTTCGGCAAATTGGCCATCTCGGGCTTGGCCTGGAAGTACTCCTGCACCTTATGCAAATCCTGCTGAATATGCGCCAGCTGCAAACGTATCGATCCGTTGAGTCATTCGAGCGGTCGCGAATAAATTATCGTGAATGTTAATTTCATGCGGGTTTTTACCTGTACCGTGAAATTATTTATTTGCTGCTTGAGATCGGACAGTCGGGAGAAGATGATCGTCTGGTTGTTCTGCAGATCCCTCGACAACGAGTGGCACTTCTGCAGAGCGTCCGGAACACCCTCGCTACCTGCTATCACTTTACAACATACAAAAGTCATGCAATATATCGCGCGAGACAGATTTACGCACGCGATAAGTGCGCACAACGGCGTGCACTTCAAGTACGGAAAGGTTCTAATTAAAAAATAAATTTACAGAAATGTGTTCCTACACCTTTTAGACGTCAAAGCCTGCATCAATAAGTGCATCAATCATTCAAGCTCTGTTTGATTTTATTATTGTTTGTTAAGCAACTGTATTTTACAGCCGTCGCATGAAGCGATTGATTTCCTCAAATTACAGAACTTAATGTGTCGGTGCTCTTTGCGAGCGTTAGACCTGCAGGTACCTTGGTCTAATTCGGTTCGCAGAGCGGTAAGCTGTTGGCGCACGTCGATAAACAGCCATATCAAACTGGCGGTCGCCAACACGGAGGCACATGCCAGAAACGCGTTGCAAGCCTTCAGCAATCCGGGACAAACCCGACCCCTCCTGCCCCTGCATTTACGACCGCTTCTGGTTGAGACGTTCCAGTATTCCGAGCGGATGTCGTCGCTGCTGTCCGTCAACAATTCCTAAGAAAGATAGGAGAAAACACATGTTGATTTGTCCCTAACGCACCGCGAGAATTTTCTTTTTTTTTTTTTTTTTGTAATTCATATTTGAATCTATTTTATTTTTTTTTCCCCGATGACTGAAAACAAATACTTGACGATACTGAACGTTCTTTCCGAAACACTTCAGCATAGAAGCAACAATATTTTCCTTCTCGAGAAGTCCGTGATCTCTCCGTGTGATCATCATTTCTCTTAACTCTCGATTCTTCCGAGAAATAATGCGCGACGTCTCGAGCAGAGACAACTTCACGTTTTTACCGCCGAAAACTGACGTTTTCGTGCGGTGTCGTTCGAACGTGCGCGCGTTCGTTTCGTTAACTTTCGTTGCTTACTTTACTTGCGGCCGACCTACATACGTAAAAAAATCGAATAATCACCTGCGAGCTGCGTTTGCCGGAACTCCGACGGGAAATGGCGTGCGCCGGCGCGAGGGCGTCAAGCTCCTTACGCTTCTTCATCTTCTTCGTCGGCTGACGAAGCGGCACCGTCACCGCCACCGAGTCCATTTCAAGCAGGACCACGCCGCCTATCTTTCAAGCGCACTTTTCCTCGTAAAATCTCGTCGGGAAAGATTCTTCTTCCCCGCGTCACTTCTCACTTCCGGCACGATATCTGTCCGTATATCACACGATCGCCGCGAGCTCCGAAGATCGTTGCGCGATCGCGTTCGATCATCTCCGTTCGATCATCGACGGGAGAGAGAGAGAGAGAAACGTAGATAACAATGAGCTCGATCACCGCGACATGTGCGTCCTCACGACGGGAGAGAAACTCGCGTTTTGCCTCCTCTCTCGAAGAAGTTCGGAAAGTTTCCAACAACGCGCGCTTAATCTCTCTCGCGCAAATTAATCAGCTCGCGAACTTTCGCGACAGTTTACATCCTCATCCCCTTCGAGACACTTTCTCCCGATGCGCTTTTTTCGCCGGTCGGTCCAGTCGGTCCAGCAATTTCGAACTTATTTCGGCCGCTTCGTTAAAACGCTCCGTACTCGCTTGTCAAATTACCACCTATGGAAAGAGTTTTATTATCTGTCACGAGAAAATTACACACGTCGCGGCTCGTATCGAGATGATCGACAAGTTTTAGGACACACCAAAATGCCGAGGATGAAAACGCGCGCGCGACGACATGTGCGACGAATATTTTAAGATTGCGCGATAGGCGCAGGTTGTTGAAAAAAAAAAAAAAAATAAGTCGAGATAAGCGCAATTGAGAGCGTGTCAATAATGCTTCAAGGTAACAACTTCCTCCCGATAAAAGCGAAGTATACACACGTTTGCTAAATTCTCAAGAATTCTTTGCTTAACAATGTTGATTAAAATTTTCAGAGCTCGCGCCCCCTGTTTTGTTTTTTTTTTTCAGGGATTACCTGAAGAAGCAAAATCGCAATTCGTCGACCAAGGCTCGCAATTAACGATCCGTTCTCAATGAGATAACAATTGCAACAACAAGCACATCGTGTATACTTAAGTCGTTCCGTCGTGATTGCATCATGCGCATCACTCCTCTATACGTCACGCAACTCAAAATAAAAAAAACACCAGAAGCCAATACTAGAACAGATATCGAAGCCAAAGTAGCTCTCGTCGATGAGGTTCGGACTTACAACCGTAGAAAAGAAAAAAAAAATGAAAACCGAAGTGCCGCACATGAGCTCTTCCGTTGTCGAAACTGAACGAAACTTGTCAAATTAAATACGCGAGATCGTCCACCTGACAACGATTGTCTTCTACGAAGGATCTACGTGGAATCACGGCCGATCGCGGTTTTGAGCAAAAGAAATTCCAGTTTTTCAAACACCGAACAACAAAACTACGCGAATTTCGCGCGTCGAACGATTTCGCTCGGCCGTCGATTCCCAACTGTTGAGGCCGGAACTTTTATCAACCCGGCTGGTGTCTGGCCGGCCGCAGCAGGTGAGCCGCGTTTGTATTCACGTACGCACGCACACAGTTGTGTGCGATCTCACAGAAGGCTAGAGCTCTTGAATTGAACGCACGTGACACGCAATGTACACGATGCATCAGTGACGGAACCACTCGCAGCGCGCGCGACCCATTACGTTCAGCATCAAAGCGAAGAGAGATTACGACCGTGTCAAAATTGCCCGACGACGATGGCAAGAGAAGAGAGAGAAAGAGCCCGGCGCTGATAAGGGCAGGTTGTTAATCCGCTCAAGGCTTCTTTTTCTCGATTTCTTCCCTTGTATCGGATCGCGCTCGGCAATAATCGCGATAACGAACGCGAATCAAAAGATATCGCGATTTTTTGTTTTACATTTTTTCAAACATTCACAGTCCCAAGAACTGGCTCGCTTAAAGCGACTTGACGAAGTTTACAAACACTTCGTATCTGGATTTCTACTTTGTTTTCATATCACACACCAGGAACGCAATCTGATACAAATGTTTCCGAAGCGTTAGAAAATTTTATTAACCAACGAGATAATTGGACGGTGTGATTTCACACACACACACACAGAAGAGAAATAAACTCGAGAGAGTTTGAAATTTAATTGTTTCGTTCGTCGCCTCGGTTGTTTGCAAAGCGGATTGGCGCGACCGAGAAGGACGGAGAATTCATAAAGAAGCATTCAAAAGATAACTTCGAACGATGAAACACAGAGACAAATGGTCGAAGATAAGGCGGTAATATCGTGTTCTCTCTCTCTCTCTCTCTTTTCGTCTGTTGTGTGTTATTAAGCGCGATCTGAGTTTTTTTTTGTGTTTGCTTTGATTGGCGATCGACTGAATTAAACGAGCGAGATAGAGATAATGTAATCGCGACAGTTCGAGCCCATTAATTAGACCGGGACATATCGCGTGTCATTAGCTCGATGGCTGCGCGAGGTTTTATTTAAAAAATCTTTTGAAAATTTATTAAAAACATTCAAGTACACGCACGTCTCTCTCTCTCTCTCGATATTCAACGAGAAATCTAAATTCGACGTCATACGCGTCGCGGCTTATAAACCATTTAAAAAGGCTGAGACGTCGCGACACATTTACGCGGCCCTGAACTCGATAAGATATAGCGAGAGAGAGAAAGAAAAAAAAAGGTAAAAAATTTGTACGCAACTTAACCGATTAAATTTGCGTACATTTTCTCTTTTTTGAGAAATGAAACAAGCTTTTCTAGCCGCAAAAAGCAAATGACTGTCAGTTTTGTTATCGAACCGTTAACGACATACTCCTCAGAATGAAAGTAAAGAAAAAAAATAATGTAAAAGGCACGAAGTAATTTCGATTGCAAGATAGAGAATTTTACAAAGTTATTTTGCAACTCCCACGTACGACGAGAGTGTGCGGAAGTAAGTGCGGTGATGTTGCAATTTTTTTTTTTTGTGCTAATTACTAACGTAAGCGAAACCCGACGCACGTCGTGTGTAACAATAAGTTGATTGTTAATTGCAATGTCAGCGAGTCGCCGTGTTCGCGACCAAGATTGTTCCATCGTCGATCTCCCAATTTAAAAGTCCCGTTTTTTTTTTTTTTTTTTCTCAAATTCGCGGTTAACAAGCCGTTGTTCGAGACGAGAGAACGAAACAACGTATCGACGCGCCGACATTGTACGCGACAATGCACCCGTGAACGCGATTTTATTTTATGATCAAACGAGACCGTTTCTAATTGAAACGAGATGTCCACCGATTAATCGGTCGCGTGATTAATCACGCACGTAGAAAAATCACCGTCGCGCGTAAATAAAATATTCAATTAGTCTCGTCGTTAATTAATATCTAATTGTAATTAATTAATATCTTAATGCTGCGCGACGCACGCGCAAATGAATTTTTTCCCCGCGACTCTTCGCGTAATCATCATCGCAAATTATTTTCCGTAGGAAAAAAGAACACGTTTCAAACTTTAATCCTTTGTGAACTGACACACGGATTTCCCAGACTTGCTCAAAAATTTCGAACACGTAACAAAGTAAAAATGTTTGATTTTCTCTTTGGAAAACAATTTCACACAAAAATCTTGGAGCAAAACTCTCTCTGCCATTGGACTCATCGCTAATCTCTCGCGGCATTATGGCGAAGCGCTTACACGTCAAGCGGCGCCTTCGCATAAAATTCCAAAGACACACAGACGAGACGAGTATTGGCGATGTGTCAGGTCGTGGATATCGCGGTGTTTTTATATACGCGCGTGTTCAAATATTTATTACATTTGCGTCAGCAGCCGACGACTATAATCGCGCGCGTTCTTCGAGCTCGCGTTTATATCGCGCGACACGTTACCCTTCACATATAATGCGAAAAAACTCTCGTTCGATCAGAAAACAAAAACAGAGGGCGAGGAAAAATAAAGACAACAAATTCTCTTATCTTCTCGTCCCTCGGAGCTCGTCGTTCGAGTTCCACTGCTATTGAAAACAATAATAAAATTCAAGAAGACAGGGTGTGTGTGTGTGTGTGTGTAGTTTTGCATGAACAGTAAATGTACAACTATGTAAATGCCGCCGATGTTGTCGCGAGAAAAGCGCGTTGTAAGTAATTTTGTTTTCGGCGCTATCTGTTATCGGCGTTATCGCCTCCGTATCTCCCTCGAATTGCTTCCACGCATACAGAAAGAAGTTTTCCGTTCTTTCTAGAATATAACACGCATCTCTCTTCCAATCCTTATGTTCTCACGTTACCGATGTAAAGCGAAAATATATTCCGTGACAATTGGTCGAAACTTTCGATCGCCCGTGTGTTTTCTACGCGAGATCGCACGTTTGCGAAAAATCGCGCAGGAAAATCGTTCCGGTTTTTTTTTTTCCCCCCCGACGGAAGGGAGACGGAGAAAAGAGAGCTGTCGCGCGTACAGAACTTGACCTACGTGGAGGATGAATTATAGAGGAGATTCTGATCGATTATACCCAGCGCGGGTGATGAGAAACGAACGTACACGAACGGCACTTGTGCACGTAGCGACGATTTGTTTCTTTCGTTTCCGAGCGCAGGTTTCTGAGGAGAGACGATCCCGTGGACGTCGAAGAAGAAGAAGAAGCCGAATAATCGCGGACGCACCCCCGCGGACGAAGAACTCGGCGAAATATCACACAGAGACGCGCGGCGTCGCGACGCGGCTGCTACTCGCAAAGCTCTGCGCCGATATCGACTGGCTGAGGGTTGGTAGGCGACTAAAGGCAGTTGGGGGGTTTCTGTCTGATAAGAACGCGCGGAACCACATAGGGAATTTCGACCGGCGCGGCGTTGTACGTCGACATCGCGCGGGTATACGATGATAAGACAGCGAGGCGAAGTTGATAATTGCCACGTATATCAGTAGTAAAAATAATAGCAACAATTGTGAAGAAACTTTATTGACGCGCACGTGTGCGAGCGCGTGCGCAATTTGTCATTTTTAAAGTGTTTGCCGTATGAGATCACGTTGCTATAGATGTTTATCTGAAAAGTGTCTTTTTCTTTTTTTTAAATAAAAATTATAGCAGACGCTGATAAACATAATAGAAGACACGTAGTGGAAATCGTAGATATTTCGAGATTACGTAATGCGCCAAGTAGAAAAAAAACCATTAGTCTGTCATTTTTCTTGATCGCTTTTTAAAATGCTTCACAAAATGCGCCGGTTTTTCTTTAAATGATTACATAAAATATTTAAATATAACAGATGTCACAATGTTAATTATTTACAGCTACATGTTAATTTGCTTCGATATACATGAGCGATTAATGAACACGTATGGAAACAATTGTATTGAAAGGCAATGACACGCGCCACATGAATCATCAAATGTATCAAATAGATTTTTAATTAGAACCTTTCACAGTGATGTGCCCCTTCTAAGGGCTTTTTCACGCAATGCTCATCGCAGCAACTTGAAGCTTTCATCGCGTAAAAATAAATAATGTACTATTGTACAAACTTTTATGGCTTCTACGTTCCAATTTGAGCAACGCAAAATAGATTGCACTAGCTGACGTTGCGCACATGTGAAAACAAATTGCTGCAGTGAACATTGCACAGTGTGGAAAAAAAAAAGCTTCAGGAGTAAACTGACATTTACTACTTACTTGAAGACAAAAGAAAAAAAATATCAATTGCGCGAACTTCTTCTAGTCTGAGCGAAATAGCGCAATTTACCTGACTTTATAGACACGTCCATTTTCTTAATCTCGCTGTACAATATCGCCGCCAACCAGGACAACGCGATCAACCAGAATGTGATCAAAACAGCCGCTAACCACAAAGACACAATTCGCATGTCCTTTCTGCAACCGCAGTTGTTTTGTCTGGTTCTAGACAGAGTTCTCGATCTGTGTCGCCTGCGAATCGAAAGTGTCGCAATATTGAAACAGAAACGACCTCTCATATAAATTATACGAAATAAACATTTACCGTTTGACCTTCTTCTTTTGAGACGTCACGATCAGGTCGGTGCTGTCGGAGTCGCTTTCCGACAGCAAATCCAACAGATTGATCGTTTCCTTGGAGTTCGGTTTCTCCATTCTCGTGTACCGCATGTCACGAACTTTCGAAATTGTCGATCGACCGCGACCGATGTACCATCGTAACCTCTACGACTGTTCCTCTGCCGCGAGCGCTCCGATAATTCTCTGGCTTCTTGTTCGTCGCGCGACGTATCAGATTTCTTCGCTGAGATCTCACATTCCGCGTTATTCCCGTATCTGGCGAACTCGAGGCAACGCGCAACACGCACTCGCATCTGTCACAACATAACCTAACCTAGATGTCAAGAAACAGATTGTTTAAAGTTCAACGGACACTTCCCTTCGCTTTTCTCCCGTTACTTCGTTCCTCGTCTTTCTCCCTTCAATTCTCGCAAGTACATATTTGTGCGTATATTCGCCTCATCATGCTCTCTTCAACGCGAAAAATACAACGCGGCTGGCAAAGACGAGAGGACCGACATCGTGCAGCGTTTCGAGCGACATCTGTCGGAAGTTGAGAGAGTTGAAAGGCATTCTATCCGATGGTAAGTATGTGAATCTCTGTCGGTAATTGCAAGTGTACGTGTTTCGAAATGGCGGGAGCGGAGAAATGCGACGCTGAGGCAATTTTCACACAACAGGTCAACGAACCTCGCGTATTTGGACGAAATTCTTTTCCGAAAAAACCCCGTCGTGATAGAAAAGTCGATCTAGAGCGTGAATATCTTGGCAATATACGAAAGAAGGTAAGATTTTATCTCTGATTTGCTTTTTACGAACGCGTGTGCGTTCGAACAACAAGTGTGTTTACGATATGTGTATACATATATCGACAACAATCGTATTACAAGGGAGTTCTTGATATTCTTCATATTCCACATTATCAAAAATTGGCAAAAACTCACGTTGACGTCTTGGCCGTTTGGTTGGCCGGATGTGACACAGCCGAATTTCGAACAACATCAGCTATGCCGACATCTTGCCTTCTAAACGTCCAGCTGAGATAGAAAAATTGCTATAATGAAATTACTCTTTTGCAACACACGAAAGATTGTT
>QVNZ01022973.1:0-18164 GCA_014825645.1 Pseudomyrmex dendroicus | reverse complement strand
CGGCACGTTATCGGAAACTCAACACGCGTTTACCCCCCTTTTTTCTCGGGCGCATTTTTCGCCAAAGCGCGACGTGGAGGGAAATTGTTTATTTAACGGCGAAGTAGGGATTACCGGGCATTAAAAGCGCGCGTCCCTTCGCGCGCTTCTGCCATAACTAAAAATTTGCATGGGTAAATGTTCGCTCTCGAGAGACGTCCGTCGAGCGAAACGGAAGTGCCGTACGTGCTCGGAATTTTCTCGCGCACGTCGCGGATCTTTGTCTGCACGTTTATTTGCGCGCGCGTGTGTATGTGTGTGTGTGTGTGTGTGTGTGTGTTTCCTTTACATTATCTTAAAAAATTCCAAAAGACATCTGGCACAGGTGGGAGAGAACGGCTTCGCGCGGTGGACACCAGCTGCGACGATACGAGAGAAAATTCAGACAAAATCCACCGTAATCGCTGACCAATGCGGTTCTTTGTATATAGAGACTACTGCATGCACACAAGAATACTTGACCGCAATGGAGTAGCATTTCGAAAGCGTAATCTGAACAAATGTCGAGGTGTATCTCTCTTATTGTTAAAACTTTTCTCTTTTATCTGACGAGCTGTAATTTTTGCCACAACAAATATAAGTGTCACACATATAGAATAAAATAATACATTTATTTCTATTATTTTTTATTGTCTCACAATATTCTTCTTAAAAACAATTCACATGCGCGACAATATCAAGCTATTACGTTGTATTGAAAAATCGCTCACACGTATATTGTGTTCGTTTTCAATTACAATTTTAAAACAATAAAAACACATCGGTTCCGCGCCTCGTCGCTAAACGGAAGGAAACAGTCGATATCGCAATAGACGAAAGACTGTTGGCTAGATAAAATGCATGACGAGAGAGAAAGAGAGAGAGAGAGGGAGAAAGAGAAAGAGAGAGAGAGAAAGAGAGAGCGAGTGAGGAAGGGAGTGAGGGAGGGAGCATGTGCAAGGGAAAAAGCTGCGACAAAATCCGACGTAAATGCAACACGCTGATCAAAGCGGGACACGATTTCCGTAACCGGCCGTGCAACAATGCGCACCGCGTTGCATAAATAAAGCCGCGCGCGCGTTGAACGTGATCAATATTGGATGTGATGAAAGTAAACCGGTAAAGCGGCCCCGTGCGGGGCGCTCGACCCTCGTCAACGCGCGCGACCGTCTGTGTAATTTAATGCCGGGTAAATACGCCGAGCGGGAGAGTAGTTTTGCACTATAATCTAGATGAATCTGCCGCGGGAAGACCGGCGAGGTTGCGAGAGAGAAAGAGAGAGAGAGAGAGAGAGAGAGAGAGAGAGAGAGAGAGAGAGAGAGAGAGAGTATATAGGCCTCGTCAATTACGAAACGGTCGTAAAGGGCGGGCACTACCCGCTCGCGCGCGCGCGCGACTTTACGTCGCTACTTAATAAGAACGTAGAATGATGAAGATAACGATGAATAGTCCGCGCGGGAGAAAGATAAGATCGTAGCGACAATCTCTGCTCTTTACGAGAGTCTTGCGAAGAGTTTCTAAGCGAGCCCGTGCATTGATCGGCGATTAGAGACACCGAATCACGTTACCGTCTCTCTTGTATTTTCAGCTTCTGAAGTATAGTTTTAATCTAGTAAGACACTTTCAAGTAAGAGCAATTCTTGCTCCTTTGGATGTTTTGCTCGCAAGATACGCTCGATAAAGTAAAATTCTCAGAGGTAATTTATGTAATTTTTGAGATTTTCGGTGCGCGCTATCGTTCCGGCTGACTTGTGATACATTAATGCTACTTGTTTTTTAAAAATATAATATATGATAATAATGTAATATGACTTGGTTTTTTTTGCGAATCTCTCGACGATGTTTGCATATTTATGAAATAATTATCTCATATTTTCAACAACAATATGTATAATAATATACATGTCGTTGTGAAAGAGAGAGAGAGAGATAATATTTTATGCGAAATGAAGAAAAAAATATATATGTGAGAGAACAAATCTCTGAACTCGAAAGTTAATGTATTCAGTTTTTATTCTCGGATTTGTGTTTAAAAAAAAAAAAAAGAAAACGAGAGCCGGCTAATTTTATGCACGACTCGCGGCTGACTGAGCCGCGACATTTCTCGAATGTAGGACGAGGGACTTTCCGGTCGAAAATTTATCTCCCCGTAATAACACCGTGGCAACGGCGCTTTCCGGGGTGTGTCACGCCCGGTAACGTTCGTGTACGTGCCCGTGTCTCTTTGTCTTCAGCCTTCTTTCTCTCTACGCGCCCTCCGTGCATCCCTCTGGGAACGCGGTCGTGTCCGCATTATAATGGCATTACGTGTCCTCACATTACACTTGCTGTCCCGGCTCGTAATACACGTTTTCTCCCCACGTTCCGCGTGCCCCAACGCCGAGTCTTATTTTTTTCTCCTCGGATACGAGGTTCTCCAATCCTTCCTCTCTCGCCCTCCCTTCTTCCCGTTTCTCGGATATCCTACATCGTGATTCGGAGCTTGTGCAGTATTTACAGTACCTCGAGGGCGGAGGGTATCGCGAACACACTGCCATCGAAAAATCGAGTTAGAGACGGCACAACCGAATAAAATGTCAGTTGCCATGGCAGCGAGTGTGTCCGACAAAAATTCTATGAAATTACAATATCGTGTGTGAGAAGTCTCTTACGTTTCAAAGGACATAAAATATATAGTGTTTCTCTTCAAAAAAAAGCGCAGACTTTTATTTGGAATAAAAAAAACTGTGTGTGTGTGTTTTTTTTAATTATTTTATTTCACTTTTTCTTTACTATGTTTTAGAAAATATAAAGGTTTTTTGTGTCGCGCTTGTCTTTTTTTTTCGTGTTGGACTTTCGTGTTGCGCTGTCTGAAGGTTCGCTGCTGCTTTCCCTGTCTTGTCCTCTTGTTCTTCTCGGTTCGTTTCGCTCGTGCAACCTCGAGTCCATCTCGCGAATATAAAAAGGACCGGCGCACACGAGTGTGTTTAGTAACTTTGTCAGCGTTTTTAATACTCGCCCTTTTTCGTTCTCTGACTCCGCGGGCGAGCTCGTTTCTCCAGTCCTTGTACCTAGAACTCGATAGATGCCGCCGACCATTCACTTTGTGAAACCTGCAGCCGTAGCAATTACGCGAAATTCGTGCTTCACTCCCCCGCATTTTAGTGGCTTCGTTATTGAAATGAATTTGTTCGTTCTCGCCGTCAATGCAGATGTAGTGCGCGCGTCGTAGATCTGCAAGTCGACAATCGCACAGTTTACACGGAGAAACGATGTTTCGCGTATAATCGCAACGATCTAACACAGCAGTTTCCCTCTTCAGAAGGGAAAAGAGCATCGGCGATGATATGAAAAGATGATAAAAAGCGCCATATGGAGATGTCTGGTTTAATCTTCACTTAAAAGAATGAAACGCGCTGCTGATGTTTCGAGATACGGCTGTAAATTTTTCTATTAACGCAAATTGTCAAGCGTGTTTAGAATTTATGACGAAAATAATAGAACGACGTCAATCTAAAACGGTTTAAATTTTTGTCGCGAAATGGATTGTATCGTAAGATACGCGGGAATTTCATTCTACGATATTGCGCCCGATATCAAATCTCTCTTGGTCTACATGGTCGCACCCTGGGCATTTCGCAAGTCGTTAATAACTTTTAGCGAGTCTCTTCTTTTAGTACCTTGTGTGTGCGCGCCATTAACGAAATAGCCAGAACTCCACCTATTGACCGCGCGTTAGCAAGACAATTCGTATTCCCGGTATTCTCTCGCATTCGTGATACCTATAAATTCACCTGTGTTTTTTTTCTTGTCGATATATTTACCCCTTCGGTTGCGAAATAACAATTTAGCTGTTTAAAGATTAAATACGTTATATGTATACATATTTAAAGATTAAATACATATACATATTTGAATGGTTTTTTTTCAAAAAAATAGCTCGTAAATTAAATCTACATTGTTTTCGTATCGATACACATATTTGTGATGTACAAATATATAACAAATATGTAACAAATATATAATTACTATATGATAGATTACATAAATAATTACTATATTAATTATTCCGTATTTGTGTACACTTTGTTTGTTGTGTGTGCACGCGCATTTTTGTAATCACATGCAACAATTTCTCTCGTGCGGAATATATCCATATTGATGGTAATTAGCAATTATTTCGCGCATCACAGCTTGTAAGATTAAAATATCTCTGAAATATTTATAAAGTACTTAATATCACCGAGTATGTACGTTGATATTTATAAAGTCTGTGGCAAAAAATCTGGGATATTTTTTAAGTGCGTTATATATTTTTTCACCAAAGAGCTATAAGAGGAAGTCGCCACTACTTTTTATTATTTTCACAACGTCTCTCTCTCTCTCTCTCTCTCTCTCTCTTTCTCTCTTTTTAATATGGTAATTTCCTATGTGCGACGCTCTTTCTCCTTTAGCCGTTAGAAAACACAGATGTTCGCCCGCGAGACTTACAACCAAGTTGCAAAGGTTGACACAGACACGCGCACGGCGCGTGATGTATATCAGATCTATGTATTCAAATCGCTCTTTTGCGTCAAGCGCGATAACAGATGTTGCCGTGTTCCCCATTGGCCATAACCGATTCTATTTTTAAATTGACGTTCCTTTCGGACGCACAACTGCTCGCGACTGAATAAAAGATCTATCGATCGGAGCGGCGCCTTCGCGTAGCGAGATAATTACTCTCTAATGAGGCCCGTCCAACATGGAGGCGAACACAACCGAGGGAGTGCGGCATTTTTTCGAACTAAGTTCGCGGCTTGATTTAATTATCAACTGTTGATTAATGAAGCGTGCAACTTCCGCCAAGTTTTACTCGCGGAAACGAGTATAAGAAGATCGATCGCGCTGAACGCGCTACATCTCGCCTTGACTCATCTATCGAGCGACGGCGGCGACGGCGGTCTCGTCAAACGAGTTTTAACGCACTCGTACTGCAAGACTACGGATCGTTTATAGCGAAAACGAAGCTAATGGCGCGACACAGTTACCGCGCTCAAGAATAATTGAATAAGCGATTACAAAGAAATGAACTTCATTCTCTTCTTTTCTCTGTTCGATATTATCAACCGCGCACGCGCGCGACGTGTACATGAAAATTGGAACGAGTGTCTTCTGCGTCAAATTCAAGCGAGGAAAGCAAGTGCAAAAAAAAAAAAAAAAAAAAAAAACTATGATTTTCCCATCTCTTGCGACAGTCGCTCTCGCAATTCCGACGCTCGCGCGTCTTCGTGATCCAAATACTTCGGTAACTTTCGGCAACGTTCATAGCTGAAATTACATCGCAGTTTTAATAGGATCGAATTACGTCGAGCGCGACGCCCTGAGCGAGTAAACTCACGGCGATGTCTGAAGCGACTCCGGAGGTCGCGAGTAGTCATGGCATCGTTTGCTCCTCCGCGCTATAGGAGTAGTAGTAGAAGTCGGTAATAGTAGTGGTCGTTTCGCGATGACGATGGCCGCGGGATAGACTTAGGCATGTTTGCCGAGCAATCAAATATATGAGTGGAAAAGTCTCGCGGGCGCTATCGATCGAAGCCTTCTTCGTGATGGTGGGCATGCGAGGAGGCGGCCGACTAGGAGAAAGAAGAATTCAGGACGTAACGGACGGACAGAGCTGAGGGGGGAGGGCAGAGGGGAAGTCCACAAAACTCCACTCGTCCGCCATGGACGAAGGGGCCGACGAACGGGCTGTCCACTGTTTGTTGTTGGACGCTATTCGGATGGGAAAGACAGAAGGAGGGCGGCAAACATAGTTTTCGTGCCGACGGAAAGGAGTTCTCGACGTGGCTATAGTCGCGCACACAGTGTGTACACTTTGAGTGTTGCTAAGTGTCTAAATATATCTTGCACATTTTTGCACAAGTTTCTTCATCTAAACGCAACACACTTTTTACACATCTTTTTCCGCGGTGGATTAAATTTTGAGACACATATTTCGTTGAGAACAAAAATAATGGGTGCGTTTTACATGGAATATTATAATTTTCTCGACGTACATAGAAGTTTTACGATAGAAGTATTGACCCACATACGTATGTACATGCGCGATGGATGAAACACGAAGTTCCGTGAAATTCGAGTTCTTTATTTCCGCGCGAGTTTGCGTTTCGTCGTCGATGCGAAAAACGTCGAAGAAAAATCTCAAGTGCGCATCGTTTTCGAGAGACTCGCGGAAAGGGAAGGCGGAGAGAAAACGTTTTAGAAGCTACGGCAAATTCTTACGTCTGCCGTGTACGATTCCCAGAATCCTGCAGAATCCGACGAGAGAGTCTCGCCCGTACACGTTTTGCTCGATATCGGTCCTTCAGAAATTTCGGCCATTTCCCCGCCGCGAATTTTCTCGCGAAGTGCGCAATCGTCGTGAGAAAATCGCGCGATTAATAATATAGACGCAAAAAATATAAGAAAAATAAAACGTACTATTCGGCTCGTTAAAACACAGCCAATGAACTTGTTTCTTTATAGATCTGAAATGAATTTACTTACGCATATCTAAAATTAATTGCGCGAATTGTACATGTGTATATACGTAGGTGCGCGCGCATTAGGCAGAAATTCCGAATGTAGTTAAATATTTGAGTTTTCGAGATTCAAAGGTCTGATTAATGTAGCGGCATGAGGTTGACATGGCGACATTATCATCGGTACAATGGACGCCAGGTGTTTTAGACAGCGGCGGTGGGCTAGAGAGGCAAGGAATATAATGCCGTCAAGCAACGCCACTTAATGAGCTGCCTGGAACAAAGAGGGAAGAACCGCTTTGTCATTTTTTTTCCCGTGCTCCAATTACTTAGCGTTTTAGAACAGTTGTACGTGATTATCTTCTCTTTCCCCTTCATCAAACTCCCTCGTGGAATATATACGACATTTCTTTTTTATTTCTCGAAGACATTAATGCATTATAATAACGCACAAGCGCTAAAAAATTGATCGGTTTTTTTTCCATCAACAAGCGTGATACATCTCTCTCGAGCGCGATATTCCCTCGTCCAATACATCGCAGCGCTGTGTGAAGCTTGATATATCGATCGGAAGCTTAAAACTGTCCAGCTGTTCCGGTTTTCTTGTGTGTGTCATGCCTTTCAAACAAGCAAGGGACGGAAGTTCGAAACTGGATGTCGAAGACGACGAGGGCTGCTGAGATCAGAGGGAAGTCCAGGGCTTAGCGATGAAGGGATGGGGGTTGGGCGCGTTATCATGTCATCCCCCGGCAGGTGCGGGAGAGAGAGAGGGTCGGGTGGGCGCCCTCTTTCGTCCTAATTCCCTTCAATCCCGATTCGTTCTATCTCCCAGAAGTATATCGCACAATCGAGTTTCGTTTATTTTTCAAGAGGCGCCCGGTTCGAACAGAAATTGGCGAGTATATACGTCGTGTATGTATATATATATATATATATATATATATCGAATGATATTCGATCCTCGAAAAGCTTAATTTCATTTCTAAAAGCGCCGCCGCGTTACGCAATTCTCGCGCAGTTAGAACTATCTAAAAACTCTCCTGTGTTTCCCAATCGGAGCTCTAACGTGATTACGTTAAATTCGTTTACAGCTTTCATTCGATTGATATTTCGCTGGTGAAAAACTCGCGCCGATCAAACTTAATTCCCGGCCAAAGAGCGCCGTTTTCCGAGAAAGAAAAAACTGAAAAAAAAAATATATATTGTTCACATTGGCGCATATAAAATATCGCGCTCGGACGTCGACCTGTGAGGACGACCCCAAAGAGAGATCCCCCACAAAGTCCCCCCCAAGTTTTTCTTCCCGTCGGTGTAACGTCGAGAAGTTTATCGACGAACAAGTCCGTTTCAATAGATCGGATGCGCGACGAAACCGTTGGATCGTCCCGTTTATATAGAACGCAAAAGATGGCAGCGATCGTCGCTGGATATCGTTTTCCCCTCGCGGCGATACAAATAGTTATTGCACGAAACCGCGACCACAGCGTCGTCCCGGATTACGAAGCGCTTGTCCGCGCGCGGTAAACATCTTTTATTAAAGTGCACGTTGCGCTCCGCTGGCGCGTCAATTTTTCAAAGAGCCCTCGAGCTCTTTGTCTTCGCCGCGTCTCCATCTAACTACCGGCGATGAGCGCACGTGGCAGGGCGGGTATACGAGAGAGCGATTAATCGCTCCATCATCGTCGCCGAGACGGCCAAGCTCTGCGACAATGGCGGAAACGGAGAGAACTCTCTCTCTACCTTCGCTCGTCTCTCTCTTGCGGATCGCTCGTTTTCTCTCTCCACGAGAGAAGATAAAACGGATAAAACTATTTTTGCTTCCTTCCGGGCGCCGCGCGACGAGTGCGCCGCGAAATTTTTCGTCGAATGGCAAAGGGAAGGAGAGTCTTGTCCGTCGCTTTTCCTCGCGACGCTCCTTCCGGCCGAGTGAATAGCGAACGTCACGAGCTCCATTTAACCCTTCATTTCCCGATGGCTTCTGTTTCTGCGAAAATCGCGTGTTGCAGACAAGCGCGGAGAGTGCGAGATTTATTCGGAAACGAAATCTCGCGGGCAAAAGATTTCGAGTTTTATAGAACATACTTTTTATATATTCGAACGTTATAGAATAAAAAAGAATTTTATTTTCCCACGTGTGAATTGTATGATAAAACAAAATTGAGTTTTTCAATTTTCATTAAAATAATGATGACTATCTTTTTGTTTCAGGTTGCGCGTTCGTAAAACTCTCGTCGCATCAAGAAGCAGTAGCGGCGATAAACTCTCTACACGGTAGCCAAACTATGCCGGTGAGTACTCAGCGTGTAATGTTACAGTAACGAGCGTCGGTCGACCTCTTCTCTTCTTCTTTTTTTTTTTTTTTTTTTTTTTTTTTTTTTTTTTTTTTTATCTTCCGATCCGCCTCCTCTGCCGATGACCGCCAGTCATCGCGTTCACGGACGTCGACGAGTATTTACGCTTAGAAAATGTCACGTACGTACGTGATATTAACGGAAAGGAGGGTAAATATTCATAGAAGCGATACACACCTGACAAGCGAGGGAGAGAGAGAGGAAGAAGCCGGAGAGCTGATATGAATATCGAGGATAGGGATGTGCACCATGGCCGGGCAGTAGATGGTCGTCTTCCGTTAAAGAGGGTGGTCAGCTGGTTGGTAGTGGTGGTGGTGGCGGCGGTGGTGGTGATGATGGTGGTGGTTGCGGAGATCGGACCGAGGTAGCCGTAGCAATGGCTGTCGTGCCTGCAAACACCCCAGTAATGACTGGCCAAACAGAAATCTGCATAACACTTGGAGAAGCGCGGCTCGCCTCCCTCGCAGCCCCCCCGCAGTTTCCCTCTCGGCGCAAGAGCGTCCCTCGGTCTCCGTCAAACCGCCGAACTTTCTCGGCTTAGGGTCGGACGAGGAATTCCCAGTTGTAATTGAATTGTCAGTGAGTTCCGTCCGGGATTCCACCTGCTGATTGGCGAAACTTTGCAAAGCCGCTTGCCGGACCTCCCCCGATCGTCCTTGTCGGCGTTATTGCCTATCGACCGCCCGCTCACGCTGACATGCATTGACGCGCCTAAGGGACTTTGTGTCTCGGACCATTATTAGACCCTACAATGTACAATTAAGATCGGGGCGAAGATTATGCTGAATTATTGCTTTTATACTGTTTGCGAAACTTTAGAAATCCTCTCTCAAATCAACCATTTTCGCGAGTTATCGAAGAGATGCACGTTAAAAAGAAGAAATTATCAAGAGTTATGAACGTAAGCTATGATATGAAGATTAAATTAAAGAATTTTTGCCAAAAAAGTAAAAGAAAGAGAGGAAAGTAAAATAACAAGTGTGAAATATATTATCAGGTACACACGTATTGTGTTATCGTGTGACGCAAACTTCCCTTTTTCTTCTCTCTCCCTTCCTGATAATTTATACATCTAGACATGTCCATTTTTCTGCGAGCGCTTCCGAGCCATTAAAGAAGGAAGGAGACGACGTTCCTCTAATTTTGACACACATCTGACGAGAGGATTGGGCGGATGACGTCGCGCGTTTAAACGCGCGCGCGTATATGTGCACGTTCGCTGAAATCGCGGGTGGCAGAAGGTGGTGCGAGAAGGCGCAGTCTGGTTACGTGAATATTACTCGTTACAACGCCCTAATCTAATTGCCGAACACGGACGGAAGACGCGGTAGGGACTACGACTTCAGGACTATTTGCCCACGAAAGAGGTACTGAGCGCGCGCGGGTCGTAATATGCAGATTGCTTAATTATCGCAACGAATTATGCAAATCTCGACGCCGATGTTACGAGATTTCACAGCACCGTCGAGGCTAAGAGGGGAGGAAAGGGAGGTCGCGGGATACGACGAGAGGGAACGGGGGGAGGCCGAGACGGGGTTAACGCTTTCGCCGAAATGTGCCGACCTTCGACCCTGAAACTATTCGACCCAGAAGAGATGCGAGAAAGGCACGTGGTTGCGAGCGACTTAATTATTTCGTTGAATTATGCAGATCCCGGCGTTATGAAATTTTGCGTGGCGAAAGACGCGCAGCAGGGGAAAGAAGAGCCGTCGCGCAGTCTAACGCCTGCAAATCGTGTGCGCGAGCGCTTTAATACGGAATTTAAAGCAGAGCTTTGTCTTTTATGTCAAATTTGCGAGAAACCGTAAACCTTCTTTTTTCCGTCAATTACGTACACGAAAATAAAAAAGCGTCTTCTTTTGATCGGTAAATCTTTCGCGGGAAACAATTGCTGTCGCGAAGGATACAACGTTATGAAGTCCCAGGAGTAATTCGGTTTGACTACGTTCCTTCCAATTTTCCCCTCGTATCTGTCCGCTCGTATGTTCGGAGAGAAACGCTCGATCTATATAGGCGCGTGTATAAAAATGTCGGATACATATATACATTCGCACACGTGTGTTATATCGCGCGCGCGCTCGCGTATGTGCCCTCTGCTTTCAGCCACTCGAACACGTCGACACTCTCGGTCACGAAACTGCATTACGAACGCAACATCTCGGCTCATACCTACGAAATGAGATATTGATTTGCAATCTGATACTGTAATACGCGACGACGCGCTGTCGGCCTGTAGACGACGTACTGACTTCGTAGCGGAAGCGTGAAATCGTAACACCTTATGAAATCCACATGATGCAGATACACGTTCGTTGACAATCTCTTATAAACCGACAAAATACGCAAAAGCCGCGCGACTTCTTTTTCAATTATTCCTCGCACAAATCGCTTACGTTTTCTTAGTTTTATATAAATACAGATAGAAATTTTAAACGTGGCGATAGTTTTAAATATAGATAGAATTTTTTTATACATGTAAATTCTTTGCGAATAAATTTTAAATATTTTGCAAACTCGCGGCATAACTGCGCGTTTCCCGTAACATTGTAAAAATCATACATTTTGATACATCTCTCGCGAGAGCATTAGTCACGTCAACAAGCTTAATCTGTTTATTAATTTTTGCGTCGATCAAACACGATTATCTTACAATCATTTGTGTGTACTGTAAATATGCAAGTTTAACCGCAATGAGAGATTATTTTTTCTCACTGAAAACGCGATGGTTTTAGCAGATACCACGTGTAACCGCGAGATTAATATTACAGCATTTTTTCGTCGACACAGTGCAAAAAAAAAAAAAAAAAAACATCACCGTAAAACCTTCTATTCTGTAAGCATTTTATTTCACGAGCGAAGGGGGTAATGCGATTTGTGCTTTTCGGATCGGCGCATTTGCGCGTCACTGGCCGGCAATATTTCTTCGGGCGCTCGATATTTTAACCGACTTTATAATCCGTCGTTCACGGATATTACACGCGGAAAGTTTTTAATTTCTAACAATACGGAGACGTTTTGTATTCGCACCTACTATCGCGGGGAGAGAGGGGGAGATAGCGCGCGCAAACATTTTTTCCCGATTTCACGGCCCGTATAATGCGGTTTACTGTTCTCGCAGAGCGACGTTTTTCGCCCCGCGCCTCCCTCCCGCGGCGAGCAATATTTCTCCAGCAGCTCAATGTATTCCCGGATTGCGCCATTCTCTCCTCGTGGCTTTAAAATTTTTTTTGTTTTTTCAAATAAACGCTTTAGCGAAAAAGTAACTTTGTCACCCCCGGGGAGCACATAAACCTATTTGCGGTGTCAGCTGTAAGTTTACCGTGCGCGCAGTTAATGCTTTCTAAAATATTACGGAAAGTTTCATCCACTCGACGGTTTTACAAACTGACTCTGTCATGCAAAACGTTGACGCGACTTTATTATCTCGTGTAAAGAATTGAAGTTATTTACGTGTCACGCGTTATCTCGAGAAAAAAGAAAAAGAAGAGAGAGAAAGAGAGAGAGAGAGCGAGCGAGAGAGAAACGCATCAACTGGAAAGGTCTGTTACATCTCCCCCAAACTCTGCGCCCGTTTGATCGCATCGATCCACATAGACTGTGTTTACACATTTCGAATCAGAAGCGCGTTCGTGCATCACGCGAGGAGCAATATTTCTTCGGGAAGGGGGCTCAATATTTCCGCGCGCATCGCGAGTTCCGTCGTTTCTTCTCCTCGAGTTTTTCTCTTTCCCCGTCCCTTCACCTTCAGTGTTGTGTGTCTCGTATGTGTCAACGTGCCGCCGGCATGCGACCACCACGCCGGGCCTCACGTAGTTATGCCTTCCGAAGCGTGTGACATTTCTTGTCACGCCTCGCAAACCCTCTGACGCGACCGCGCGCTTCTCGCGCACCCCTCCGAAATCTCCCCCTCGCGTACATATTTCTCATGGAAATGTCTCGTAATAAAAGCAAAAACCGCGTGAAGTGTTTCGTCGCCGCGAAACGACGTCCCGTTGGTCCCATTTGCGCATACCTTCGGCATA
Organism: Pseudomyrmex dendroicus; assembly: GCA_014825645.1. Lineage (NCBI taxonomy): Eukaryota > Metazoa > Arthropoda > Insecta > Hymenoptera > Formicidae > Pseudomyrmex > Pseudomyrmex dendroicus. The sequence continues at coordinate 5,291 of QVNZ01022973.1, read as the reverse complement.
CCGCCGATTGTCGCCGTCTGAAAAACGCGGGACGACGTTTTATTCTCTTATGAAAGTTTAAAGCAATCTTCTTAACAATAAGTGTAGCACACATGAGCGATGAAAAAAAAGTAGGACTAAAATAAAAAAATAATCGCACAATAATTATTTGACATTAATTAATTGATTGAAGATACAAAAGGGAATTGTGTTGTGTAATTAATTTTCTTCTTCGTTTGGCGCAGATGTTTAGTCGAAATCTTTCATAAAATTTTGCAAAATTGATCCGTGCGGAATTCAACGTGTTAAATTGGAATGGGCCACGATTTATCATAACGGAATTTCAAAGTGATAAGATAAGACGGTCGATCAAAGTTATTCCGAACTTGAGGCGAGCACAATCAGCCGAGATACCCACGAGCGAGTCTTCGATTGGAGAACGAGGAGGAAAGTTTCAACGATGGAATTCGACACTTGTCAAGGGAAAGCGGGCTTCGAAAGTGGACAGTGACGCGAGCGATTAGACAGGCGAACTTTAAAACTTCGTTAAGCCGAGCCGCCTGCGTATCTCGAGACGTAATGCCGGGAGGGGGGGTGAAGGGGGGCCCTTCCATCTCCGGTGGCCGGATGTTGTGTTGCCTTTCTCAGGTCGAGGCCAGCGCGCGCGCGAGCACGGAAAGTGGATGGAAGGAAATTGTCTCTGCATTAGCGGAGGCTCGGAAACTGCTCCCAACATTTAATTAAAGACATTCCCTGAGTAATTCCCTCGGCGGCCTCGTAATTGCATTGCTTTTATCTCCAAGTACAACTGTTACTTGTTTGGCGGCTCTTTCGCGTATATCGGGAGTCAGAACGACTTTCGGAGCTCGGATCCCTCCACGGAGAGGAGGAGAGAAAGAAGAGGAGGAGGAGAAAAAAGAAGAGGAGAGGGAGAGGAGAGAATGGACGACCGTGGAAAAGAAGCGCGATCGACCGTGAGGGCCCAGGAGCCCATCAGCAAGATCCCGTCCTTACTGCGGGATTCGAAGCGATTATTCGTACGATAAGGCTCTTGTCGTGATTCCTCATTGTGCGCCGACTCACCCAACTACGTTACTACCACTAGGTATATCGTCGAATCGATACGAACGTATCCCGGCACGGAGCGCGGCGCGCTTGTGATAGAGCCAACCCCGTCAACAAAGCGACGCGATGTTAACGTTAATAATTGATTTCCGTGTACATTCAAGAGAGCGCGCCAATTTCAGCAGATTCCGACGACGCTCGTCGTTTGTTCTACGTCTTCATTACGGTAACTAATAGAATAAGTTTAGCCAGACAGAATAGGGATGTAGATAAATACACGGATAGGAGGATATTCGGATAGATGTGCGAGTGTTCATGCATTCTGTTTCTGAATCCGTATAATATATATCAATGTGCGTACAATAAAAGCTACAGTATCATATTTAAACACAAATATAACTGAAACAGAAAGAGATCTGCACATGTGATGCTGGCAGATGCGGAGAAAATATTTAAAAATTATGTAAAAAATTTGAAAATATATTGTGATAACAAATAATATGTATGTAATTATTAATAACAATGAATTATTAACAAACGAAATATAAATGAAATATGATATTTTATATTTTAATAATCGTTTGTGTTGCGTAAAAATATTTAACGAAAAAAATTATAATAAATAAATTTATATAAATCATACAAAATATATCTCTACTGGTATATGTTTAACATATACTAGTAATTATGTAATTGTTTAAAAATTATTAGCAATATTTTCATATTTTATTATAGTGCATATTTGCAAGGGAATATTTCTACGATTACGTTACATATTATGGCCTTTGATAATTTATTTGTCTTTTTAGTTTTTTAAAACTTACGTTTCTGTGCAAGCGTGCTCGCGGGGTCTTTCACTCCGATACCACTTTTACCGGTTTTCCCAATTAATTGTTTTCTCGCGGTAACATTTAATTTAAAAGCATCACGAGAGCAGCCCGTAATTCGAAATACATCGACAAATTGAACCACTCGCTCTTGTATCACGGTCCGACAGAGAATCACGTGGGCGAGGAGCAATCGGCGTTCCGACCGGTCTTGCGGTTCCAGTTGTATCTATTGAAATTACCGTCTAGCGGATTGGCAAGTGTGATGGTGCGGCTAACGGGAGAGCCTCCAATCAGCGGGTAATTGCTTCATTCCGTTGGGCAAGGCCTGCCCAATATTGTGGCCCCCTGAGCTAAGCTTCGACGCGCCGAGGCGCTGCTCCCAAGTAGTAGATACAGGGTGGGAATGGATACGCCAACTTTTACCTCGGGGCTCCTGATCGATCTCCGGTCGGTGATGTATATTCTCGCTTCACGTGAAGCAACGAGATGGGTCGACGAGCGCCGATATATAAAAGAAAAGCATCCTTCGCGCGTAAGCATCTTCGCGACGCGGAATTAAATTCAAGCGGACAAGCAATGCGCGCGGGTGAAACATCAAACGCGACAACGTGCCCTCCCCGGTCGTCGTTGTCGTCGGCTCATGAAATCATAATGGGGAAAAAGCGGGCGCTTTAATAGCGACATTTTTAAAGGGGCAACCTTAACGGGGGGCGACACGTAGGACAGACATAACGAGCAAGGGGGAAGCAACAACGACGGCGACGGAAGCAGTGGCGACAGTGGCGGCGGCTTCAAACGTTTCCCACATGATACTACCCCCCGGCTCTCGGGAGGACGGCTTTTCCTTTTCGCGTGCAGTTCAGAACGTTGGATCGGAATTAATGAACCGTAATCCCCCAATAATGAGGCTTCGGCTTCACTGGCTCCGATACGACCTCGCCGAACCGTCCCACGCAACCTCCGGCCGTGCTTCAGTCTCCGGTCTCTCTTTCTCTCTCTCTCTCTCTCTCTCTCTCTCTCATTTCTCTTCTATGCTGCACACGTGCGCACGCCGACGTACATATGTGCTCGCGTAAATGTCACACATACGCCGGCACGGACATCTACGTTACACCTGCGTGGCGCACAAGGCCTCGGGGCTCGAGATTGTCGACGCGAGACAAATTATCCTTGCCGGAGGAGCACGCGTCGATGCCGTTCACCGCGCGCAAACCAGCGCGCGGATCGACAATTTTTCTCGCACGAGAGAATACAACGCACACGCGATTTGACACGCATCGCGCCAGCTGCTCGCAAAATTTGACGCCCCGAACTTTTTGTTTTTTTTTACGTCAAGGTTGACCTCGAGCTCTTGTTGATATCTAGAGCGTGCGATGCGTTCAGTGAACTTCAAGTATGTGTTGCACAGTTGACTCAAAGTTTTTTTCACTTAATTGTTTTTGTTTTTTTTTATTTTGTTTTTTTTTTTTATTTATTTTTTTATTTTATCCGAATTAGAGAGAATCTCTCTTTTTCTCAATTTTTTTGCATTTATTCAGTCGAAAGAGAAATAAAATATTTAAAAATGTAATATTAATCATAATAGATACACGCACAACCTTATGATAATATTATTACAATGTTGTAAACAGCGAAACGTTTTAATCGTTGTGCTCTCGCGCTTAAAAAGCAACGCCAACATCTACCGCAGCCGAAGAGGAAAAAGAGAAGAGAAAACTCGCTTCGCGAAACTCCCGATATTAGTTGTAGTTACGGTAACGCGAAAAGTTACATCCACTCCCCGGAACTTTTATGCCTTTGTAAACTGCAGCTGGTCGCTGATTTTCTCGCGACGCTCGCGGTTATACGCGCGTTTGACCTCGTTCGAGCTCTGCGCGGCCGCAAATGAAACTTTTAATAGTCGACGTAGTCGCGCCGGCCGAGCCCTTCAGCGCTCGAAAACGCCAAACGCAGCGGCGTGTCCGTCGCACTCTAAAAAAAACTCAAAGAAAGCCGCCGCCGCCGCCGCCGCCGCCACCGCCGCAGCGTGGACTTTCAACCTTTATCTCGCGTGGCAAGTTACGTAGTTAACCTTGCGGAGTCTCTAACCTTGCGACGTTGGATTATCGACTCGTTATTACACCGCGCACGAGTTTCAAGGTATACGTTACGATTCGAATCACGAGAAAGGGTCGACTTTGTTCCCTCTCTTCGCTCTTTCATTCACTCTCACTCACGTGTAACATTTCCATCGGACAATTAGGAAAAGTTACTTTCGCTCTTCTGAAAAATATACGCGATTAGATTCTCGCTCGCGCTTATTTCCAACTTGAGCGTTTTCGAGTAAAAGTGATAGAGAATTGAAGAAACAATATTTTCTCTTTCCTGAAAAGCAGCGGCGATTTTGTTTGATGAACACTCGTTCGAGTTCCAAAACTCTACACAGAAGGGAAGAGGGGAGGAAAGCAAAAATAATAAAAGCAAAATTCGGCGCGACGACGCGAGCGTGTGTTTCTGACAGCATCAATTGGCATCGCGCAAAATCTGCCCCTCTCTCTTTCGCCTCTCGGGGAGCGAGCATTTAACGTGGCGTACACACCCACGGCAGTGCGCGTATTACCCGCGGGGGTGTCGAAGCGGAGATCCCGGGCTCTGCGTGCGGCACACGCTGAAAATGTCGGCTTGCCTTTGAAGCCACCGAGGCGACGTCTCGATCGATCTAATAGGAACGGGACACGATGTATCACAAGGTGACATTCCGTGGAAATCCGCCGGGTGAATACGCCGCGTTGACGGTCCGATTTTGACGGTGTTCTCGTCGTTAAATTACAAGCAATTGCACGCCAGGCGGGAGTGCGCGCTTCGTGGATGAATAACGGATCGATATATATGCCCTAGTTGTCGTCAATGTGCGTAACAACCGTGTTGCAAATTGAATTTTGCATTATGGACTTTGTCCATTATATTTATTGATTTTATTATCCAGAGATTTTGTGGGATTTGTAGAATCAGGATTCATACCGTGCGGTTTCGAGGGAGTTAAATCTCCTTCATCCATATTTCACAATTTGATTAAAATTATTCCTTATTTCTTGAAAAAGTCTCAATTTCTCACAATTTGATATTCTCTTTAACCTTATATAAATTTTTAATTGATTACAAATTGATGCCAAATCCAGACAGACTATTAACAGATTTCTATATGACACAAGCGCGTTAGTTGTAATTTGACACAGTTCCATATACAACTTCTATATTTTATCGGTTATTTACTATGCAATTTTTTTCGCGAAGGCAAATTCGCAAATTCGCCATTAATTACCGAATATAAAACGAAAATTGCATCGCTGGTAATACGCCGATAAAGTTGCATAGGGATGAATCGGGGCTTTTTGGTTAATCAAATTTTAACACTTTGCTGGAATCGGCAATTAGAAA
>QVNZ01022966.1:0-13893 GCA_014825645.1 Pseudomyrmex dendroicus | reverse complement strand
CACACACACACACACACACACACACACACACACACACACATACATACATACATACATACATACATACATACATACATACATACATACATGTGTGTGTGTGTGTGTGCGCGCGCGCGTGTGTGTATATGTATATGTATATATGTATATATATATATATATATATATATATATTTAAAACAAAAAGATAGAGAGAAAGATGAAAAAATAAGATGTTCTTACAATTTTGTCAAAATAAAAATATAACAACGTTATGACTTTTCGTGAATTGCAACGTGAATATTACACTAAAACGTCATCATCAACTGGATATAAATATTTTAGCTACAAAAATAGAAATATTTGATTTTGAGATATTCGATTAATGTCTGGTTTTGGTTTTTAATTGATTCTTGCCACAGGCAGTTAGTCCGCATGTTAAAACACAATAATTCGATTGCGTTTTAATTGAAAAATAGCGCAAAAAAGTACACCTAATTTGGTATAGTAATTTACCTCGTTGTGTATGTCAACTTTATCTCTCGATTGTGTGCATTTGCTCTCTGTCAATGGCTCGCGCGCAGAGCCACGAACGCCATTCGATCATTAGAATGTTCTTAATAATGAAATTTGTTACGCCTGGCAGCCATACGTTTCGTCCATGCGGTTGAAGGTAAATATAAAGCACATATTTTAGCGCCCCTGGCAATGCGCCCTGTGTGGTTCCCGTGGCGCACGTTAAAATCCCGGTGGCGGTGACTACGGTGTGTTACGTTTGGTAACAGTCGATGGCGCGACGACCGTTGCTCGGAAATCGATTTTGTTCAAAATCGAATGGTCAAAATGCAAGCTCGGCTTTTCGCAACGCGCACGTAACTAAATGCGTCGAAACCATTCGACATGTTATATACATATTTTTTTAAAATCTTTTTTTCTCTCGCGCGAGCGCCACTCGTAGTGAAGCGAGATATGATTTTTTTCGCGCGGTGTGACAGCGTTTTGTATAAATAATATCCAAACATTACCAGGGATTAGGGAGAGGGAAACGAATTCCCTGTCGCATAATGGGTTTAATATGATATTCACGACGTTAATCCGCGGTATCTTTTCATCAGCTTTTCTTCGTGATAAGTTTAATCTTCAAACGCTTTGTAATGACGGTTCGTGTATAACGCACACGCCTCCAGGACACTCTGCAGAGAAGAAGAGTGCGAAAGAAGAGAAGAGGGGAGAGAACGAGAAATAAGCGATCCCATGAGGAAGTTGAAATAAAAGTAGTAGAGCTACCTGGATAAGAGCTCTTTGTCGGGAATATTCATTGGCACGATTTTCGAGTGGCGATAGAATAAACTTCCGATAAAAAAACTTACTTCCCCGAGTACACCAAGAGAGAGAGAAAGAGAGAGAGAGAGAGAGAGAGAGAAAGAGAGAGAGCGTGCAATTTATAGTGTAAAAAATATCATTTAATTTTATTAAAATGATAATACTGGAATATTTCTCAGAATTTTGTGCAACTTTCTCAAGAGTATATCTATATATTATATTTTTATTTTTGATTTTGTAGAAAAATATTTTTTTGCACCATTATTTGTGTTCTCTATTTTATTCGCGCCGATATATGATATAACGCCAATAATGGTTAAGTTGCACTTTTTTAGTATGTGAATCTACAGTAAAAATATTGTTTAATTCTACTTAATCATACGCGAGAGTTTCTCAAAGAATTTTGCAACTTTTTTAAGAGATATTTTTTCATTTTTATTTACGCACAAAAAATATAATATTAAAAATATGTTTTGCACCACGTTATTTTGTGTTTGATTCTATATTTGACTTGCGCTGATATATATCATATAGCGCCAATAACAGTTATGCTGTATTCTTTTTTTTTTTATATGTCAAGCTATACAGCAAAAATTCATACTGTTATCCATTCGCCATTTATTTGATCCATTAAACGTGGAACGCACAAGCGTGCCGGTCACCGATCGTCAATGACTTCGGAATTGGTCGCGAGAGTGTGTTGTAGTGGTAAATGGTAACGCGCGCGATTTTTGTATCCTTCAGCGATAAAATAAAAATCGGGATGTCATGCAACCTTTGCTTTCTATCCATTTCGCTCGGCTCACAAAGCGCGCACGCAGCCTTCATTTCGAGATAAATAATTCCACCCAACCGACGAACGATTCGCGCCATTTCGAATGCGGTGATAAATGAGCGAGGAGAGAGAGAGTGAGAGATTGCCGTGTGCACACACCTACACTTATGTGTATATACATTTACGTACTTTTGCTGTGATCTAGATTTCGCTCGCGTTGCGTATCGTCCGCATATTATCATTTCATTGCACGGTCGTTTCCGTGATCTGATACAACGATCGCATGAGATTAACTCCTGGCATTTACGAAAGATCGGCGACAGTCGACTCGTGTCGCACTTGCGTAACGATCCGAATACGAGCGTCTCCAAATGAGATCTTTGCAACAGTTTTAATTTTCTTCTTTTCCCTTTTTTCAGTTTATAATCAATAAAATGTTCGAATCGAAATCGATCTAAAGTTTGATCTCGGTGTAACTAAATACAACCTTCGCGCAAACTTGATTAACTCTAAGATTACTTAGGAGATTCTCACGCGTTGCGCCACCTGTACGCAATGTGTTACAATATTTAATATAATAAAAGAGTGCACAAGTTTAATATTTTATATCAAAATTCTTTTTGTACAAATAATTATTTATCTTTACTTAATCTTTATTGATAAGATTTGAGTCGTTATCGGAGAGAGTTAGTTATCAAGAGCATTCAAGTTTTTTCAATCGTTTAGCGACAAGCATTTTGATCATACGAGATTACTTGAAAGATCGAGAAGCAGAGCGCGTGTACAAGAGATGGAAAAACCGGCATCACAGAGTAATGATCCATCTCGTCTGGGATGTCCACCTTTGCTTCACGTGTGTGCACGGTATTGAAAATCGCGATGCAAGGGACACGCGACACGAGAACGAGGGAGGAAGCGAGAGAAGGATATTGAGTGAGGGACCGATCGGTGAGGGCAAACGGGGGAAGGGGGGGGAGGACGAGTCACAAAGAGAGGCGATCGGGGATGGAGAGGAGCGAAGCGAGAGGGTGGTGAGAGGGCGAGTATCGCGATACTCCATCGGACAGAAATCGATACAGGGACTGCCAGGGTAAACCGGATGTACGGGGGGTGGGATGGAGGGAGAGTGGGTTGCCAGCCGTGGGGTTTCTGTATTTTTCGCGAAAGCATTACGAACTCGTCCGCAAATATCTCCGGCGCATGGCTCTCAGCTATGCTCAGGGATTTGCACGACGGTCTCTTTCGACAACGACGACGACGACGGCACTTCGACCTCTCGTGAGAATTTCTGCACATAGTATAAAGGGAGAAATCGAGAGATCGAATCTCTCGCACACCGAAACTAATCTCTCGACATGACGTCGGATGCGTTTCTCGAATTATTATCGAGGACGTACATAGAAAGATACATATGTATGTGTTACAGACAAAGAAAGTTGGTCTAATAATTTCTGATTGCGTCACCGCGATTTGTCAGAATAATCACCGAGTATTTTCCCTGTAAATTTTTTTTGGTTTCTCCCTTTTTTGTTTGCATTTTCATCACGGAAACTCGCCTTTGAAAATCCGAGATTGTTAAAAAAAAATAGATCGACGTTACAATCATGTTACACGTAAGCGCGCGTTCGCGCACGCGCACGTCATCATCATCATCATCATCATCATCATCATCATCATCATCATCATTATTATTATTATCATCATCATCATCATCATCATCATCATCATCATCATCTAAGTATACGCATTACGTATCGAATGAGAACCACCGTGCTCTTCGCCACGTAGTGTTGGCAGAGTGCTCATGATCACCACTACCGTCGCCACCACCACTACCACCATCACCACCCACAGGCTGCCAAACCAAACGTATTTCTTTCTTTTTTCCTCCTTTCTGTTCTCTCTTCCTTCCTCGGTCCTGCTCCCGCTTCGTTTCGTCCTCGTTCCTACCTTTTCCACGTGGTCATCGACCGTGGACCGAACCATGGGATATGCGCGTACGTAGAGGATACTTGCTGCGGAACGGACACAATTTTTTTCTCCTCGCTTTTCTCCGTTCATGAGAAAAGGACAGTCGAGTACGAAATCGAGCGAGAGAGAGAGAAAAAGAAAGAATCGGGTTATTCTGCAAGTTCACGGAGCATCAAATCGAAGTCACTTTCCCCCGCAGCGAATGTTTTCGCTCCGATGGAGATCGCGAATTTTATTTTGTCCTCTCTCGGTCCTGGTGTTTGCGGATGAGAATACCGGCAAAAAAATACGGACAAAAACCTACGTTCAGGATTTGATATTTTCGTGTCATCGGCGTGCTCCGCATGTGAAATTGTATATCCGCGAAAAACTTCAGATCTCGAGGTCTCTCGCGAGGAGCGTAATTTGATTCTGTTTGATCATGAATGGAAGAAAAGAAAGTCGCCTCTATTGTATATATTTTTGCGTTATCAAAGGAAGAAATTGAAGACATTTCATAATGATCATCAAACGAACAAACTCGGTCTCGCGTATTTGCGGATTTCTATAGACCGTTTACTTGACAATGTTGTTAAATGAAAAATAAGACGAAACAAAGTTTCCGGCAATCCGTGTACTAGTGTATCTCGACTCTGCGAAGATGTTCAACATTTCGACATAACTCATCGTCGCGAAGGAAAAGAGAAAATGTAGCGGAATCGAAGTTTATAATAAGTGGCGCCAAAGTTTTCGCTATCGACTTTCAGATGTTGCAGCTCTGCGCTGTAAAAAATCGCTCAAAGCCATAGATAGAATCCTATGTTAATAACCGCAATCGCAGTCATCACCGAAGAACACTAACTTCACATCCGCATCGTCTGCTGAAAAATTTCGCAATATTAAGGAAAAGACTCACCGGTCAGTAGGAGCAGCAACAGTGTTGAGTCCATTCCCAAAAACTTTAGTTTGTCTAGATCGGAATAACTCAGCACATTCTTGAAGCTTTTCTGAAACATAAATCAGAAAATCAAATATATTAAAATATATTTAAAATATTTTAATAATTTTTTGAAAGATAATTTATTAATTTCAATCTTCTACTTAATTGAAATACAAACGAATAATTAGACATCGCACATCTAAAGAAAGAAGTTAAGTTCTTTATCATTTCTTTGAATATGCAACGATATCTCGACAAAAGCAAAAGCCGGATTAATTCAACGAAAAATCTTCATCCCGCAAAAGAAGCGGCTGCGATAACGTAACGTGTTTCGACTGTAGCTCTTGATGAGTACCGCTGCAGTACCAGTAAGAGAAAAGGGCGCAATTATCATAATCGAAAGACCGGACAGCTCGCGGAACTATGATAACATGCTTGGTTTGCGCGACGTTGAGAACACATGTAACGATGTTGCGTCAAATGGACACACACTTTCGGCGATGACGCGGGTTGATGGCGTCCGAAATCGGACAGGACAGCAGTAAAGAGCAGAAAGGTAGGACGTAGCAGCAAGTGACCGGGGGCGGGAGGGGGAGGAGGTTGGTCGGCCCCGGGTACACACATCGGATAGGATTCAGGACAGGGGAAGTTGCGCGAGAAGGGATAAGAGGAAGGGTGAAGCAATGTAGAGAGCAGAGGGGGAAATGTTCCCATACCGGAAGCGCAACGGCGGCCATTTTTCACGGCGCGGACGTCCGTTTCCGGTCCACAATCACCGCGAAATACAAACAAAAATGGCGGATTCGAGGTGAAGATATGAGAAACGTGGAAGGAAAGAGAAGGAAAACACGAGAGATACGGAACGAAAGAGGAAAATAGGAAAAGACGGAAATCAAGTGCTGAGAAAGGATGGAATCCGCGAGGTGAAAAAAGAAAAACAACAGGTCCGACGGTAATCCTGTCGTCCGTCAAACTTTTTTCTTTGTACCACTATCTTTTCCATTCCCGTCTCGCTGTATGTGTTATACACTTGCAGGATACTACTCGATCATACAGTATTTTCTTTTTCTTTTGAGATTCTTCTCTCCTCTCTTTAAAAAAATTCTTTTTATGCGCACTAGAGAGAAAGAGAGAGAGAGAGAGAGAGAGAGAGGCGAGAGATCGAACTTTTATGATGCTTAAACATCAGATGTAGTGTGGCGACGAATATGGGTTTTACATCCACTTCTCTATCTTACTTACATCGCGAGTTCTTCTCCTATCCCGGACAAGTCATACTTCAATCACTATTACTTGCTGACGTTAAAACATGAAAGTCACGGGAAAAAGTATAACGGAAGAAAGAAAGAAGAAAGATTTGACGTTTATTTCGTAACGATATAGCAGCTTCCACCGAGAAATTCGACCGACTCTTTTTGCTACTTTCCGTGATTAGAAAAATAACCGAAGTAAATTGGTTGAAATGAATTTGCTTCACGAGAGTTCATCGAATAATAGCGAATTCAGTAACACGACAGACGATTAGTAGATAAAATGCATTTTGATTTATGTATGAGAAAAAGAAGAGAAGAGAAAGAGAGAGAGAGAGAGGGTGTGTGTGTGTGTGTGTGTGTGTGTGACGAGATACCCGTTTTGAGCGGTAATAATCCGAGTTCTGCGGATATAAGGTAGTCGTCTTTGCTGTTCAACGCCGACCTTCGTGGAACACCTTAGGAGCCTTTACCAATCTCCGCCCTCGTTCTCAATTTCCATCGCTCTCTCGTCACGCATAATAAAGCCTCTTTGTCTTCAACTCCCGTCGCCGACGATTGCGACGCGGCGGTCTCTCTTTTCGCGGTTCGTAACCTATCGAAGAGAAAACGAGAATGGAAATTTAGGAAAGACCGAAGCTAGTTGTTACACAGCTTATATCTTGCTTACTAAATATAGGAAAATATTCTTTTCTATAAGAACCGCGTTAGTGTCATTTGTATACCGACGTTTCGTGAACATTTCAGCTCACTTCATCAGGGTTTAAAGAGCAACCTGATACTGAGATATATGTATATAGGTTGCTATTATACTAATCTGTGTACAAAAATAGCTTTTATTAAAAACATGATATGTAATATTTACGAGCACTTTTGTGGAACTAGACATGGAGAGGTTTTTCTTATCTTTATATATCTTTATATATATTTAATTATTTCATTGTTTTTAAAATTCCTGACACCGCAAAATCTTACAAGTAGATAAAATAAGAAATATGATATTTATATAATTGTTTCTACATTTATTTAATTATTATTGCAACATAGTTTATAAATATAATATCTTTTATTAAAAAATAAAATGTTTGGAATAAGTTGATTTAAATAAGATTAGTTATGTGCCATATCATGAGTATAAGTAATTGCCGTTTACTTAAAAAAATGCAGTATTTCGAAAAATCATTATTTTTTTCTCATTAATTATCTGCGTATTATCTATGTTTAAAAGACTTACTTAATGTAAACGTAAAAATCATTTATAAAAATTGCTTTTTAAATTAATTTTTAAATAAATTATTTTTTAAAATTTAAAATTTAAATTAATTTATAAATAAATTATATAAAAACAATTATTAATCTTTTATACGCGGTAGGTTTACTTGATAACTAAGATTCTTGATATTTTATAAGTAGTTATACTTGATATAAGTAGATATACTTGACACATATAATATTTCACTAACTAATAAAACATAAAACCAAATTTATCTTATAATTTCTGTGTAAAAAACATATGACAACCAACTCTAAGTATGGAGTAATTTGGCAAATTTGCAATTATGTAGCTGGCAAATTTGCACTAAATAACTTTATTTATATAAAGATAAAAAAAAGATAAGATTAATATTTTGTTTTTTCAAATCTAGAGATCACACACACACACACACACACACACACACACACACACACACACACACACACACACACACACACACACACACACACATTTTGTTTTTTTAATAAGTTATATTGAATATGACTGCGCTCTCATTTCCCCAATTTTTTCTAGGACGGAACACACACGTGTTCTGGATCTCTATCTTCCTTCTCTTTGTTTAATTACCATGTCGTCCGACAAGGACAAATGGCTTGAATTGGCAATCCTCTTCGAGAGGATTATTTTCAACTCTACCGTCGATAGTGTCATTCTTATAGCAGAGATAGGTCGAACGATACGTGATGTAAAGATTATGGGATTCGGAAACTCGGGTGAGTTTATCATTACTTTTAATTTTTTCTAAACACTTATGGTAATCACGATTTTCTCGAGATAGTGTATTTAAAGTTTTAAACAATATTATTAGAATTCTATCAAAAAATATTAGAAACACGTAATTGATTCGAGTTTAGAGAAAAAATAAAAACATAGAATACTTTTGTTTTGCAATTATTCTAAAAATTATTCTAAAATATTATTTTATTCTAAAAATTTGTTTTTAAAACTTTAGTAATTATATCAAAACTCTAAAAATAAAACACTATCTTTGCGCAGATATAATTTTTGATTGTCGTTTTAAATGATCAGCAGATATTATTAGAGATATGCAAAAATTTTCGGAGTTTTTTTTACTAAAACTCTTTATTATTATTAAAACTACAAAGTATTCAATCTTCTTAAGAATATTTTTATTTTTCCTTGCTTTCTATCACCTTCCGCCATTTACTGGATAATTGATGAAAAGAATCGAAAGAATTCCTTAGATTGTAGACGCGATGATGTTTAATACATTTTTGAATGTCTTCTATATTTCGAAAGTATGAACTAAGGATGTACTGCAGCGAGCTAAACAAATGATAATCAGAAGGTAATGTCTAGAGAATGTGGTAAAACTTTTCACTCAAGTTTCATTATTTTTTTCTGCAACAGCCATCTGAGGACAAACATTGAGACTCACTTTCTTTTCTTCTGTATTTTTCCCATTGCATGTAGATGTCTTAGCATTGTTGTATGATCAACTTGTAACTGTTTAGCAAGTTTTACACTCGATTGAGAATTATCTTGATTCAGCAATCCTTGAAAATCGTCAGATTTCAACTCTTGAAGCCTCCCAGAGCGTGATTTGTCGCTGAGATCAAAATCATCACTTTTATTGTAAATTTCAAGAACTATTCCCGACACGCGCTTGCACTCACAACATTTTTTCTATGCAAAATAAATCTTTGCTTTTGCAATTATTTTGCTCAGATTAAACTGGAATAACATGCAATGTCGCGAATATGTACTTTATCAAACTTCAATTTCAAAGATACTAAAACAAGCTTTATTCGTTTATTCGTTGTTTCCTCGTTAAAGATTATGATAATTTACTAAGCGTATATAATATAGAAATACGTCAGATAGAAAAGCAAAGTCACACTAACAAAATTGAAAGTTCCACAGCTATCAATAGGCGAGAACTTTTGTATACTTAATGCATTAGACGTGTAAATTAATTAAGTGTCTTTACACACACATACACACACACACACAAATTAATTTTCGAATATTTTCTCGTCTTGTGGTAATTTTAAAGAAAAAACCACTTTTATGTTTACAAAATGTATGACTTATGAATGATATTAACTATATGATCGGTATAATCTCAAAAATCAGTTGTGTTTACAATGATTAATGACAAGATGCACATTAGGCACTGCATTTTTTTGTGTTTCAATTAAAGAAAAATGCTGAAGCAGTTTGAATGATTTGTTCGGCTTTAGGAGAAGATACAGTGATCCAAAAAATTATGTAAAAAGTGGTTCAAAAAGTTTAAAAAAAGAAATTTTGATTTGAATGACGAAAGTCGGTTCACGCCTCAGCTCAACCTCATGTTGCAAAGCAGACAAACAATATTGTGTTTCATCTCAATTAAGTAAGTTATGCTATACTCGGCGGACTATTTTCCGGACTTGGCTTTATTAGATTCTTACACATTTGTTTTGATCTCTCCGACATCATCTGTGCATTTTAAAACTAACTATCAAAAAAATGGAAAAGTGGAAAAATCTATTGTGCTGATTTCTCCAAATCAAAACTGTCACATTTTTTCTGCTATAAAATCTATTATTTTTTGTCTGAAATGTGAATTATTTTGATAATTAATACTTTATTACGTAACTCATAATGAAGTATGAAGTGTCAGAAAAAACATCGAATTAATTTATACTCCTGACAGAATAAAAACATTAAACATGTGAAAATCAGTAAACATTAAGGTTGTAATTATTTGAATAAATAATGATCCGGATATTCAAGTAGTAACGTTGTCGATTCGTAATCTGGATAGATATTCGAAGTATCCGAATTTCGAATAACTTAAAAACTAATATTCGGATATTTTTACACTCTAAGTAAAACGAATAGACCAACACAATTCAAAAAATAAAGATCGCATTGTGTAGTTAAACATGTAATTTGCGACATTTCTTCCTCACTATTTTGAAATTGTAAAACTTATTACAATCGTGTGTATATTTATTACTCAATATTTATAAATATGTATATATGTAGGTAAGTATGAAATCAGGTTTATGTGCATTACATATTTTTGTATATATTTATTGCAATGATTTACTTTCAATTTTTTATGATATAAAACATAACTAAACATACTTATTTTTCATGAAAGTACACAATTGCAATAAAAATATATACATAGTATATGAAAATTATATTTTTCCAGAAATCTCTATTTTGCCTTTTTTCTGCACTTACTAACAGTTTGTAAATATAAAGGTTTTGTACAATGAGAAAGCAAAAACGTGAAGTAATCAAAGCATGTAACAAATGAAGAGTGACAATCGTATATCTCTTAGCTGTAATCAAACTGTTGTAATCAAGTTGTTTTAAACAGATACTGAGTAATAAATAAACACGATTTTATATTTACTCACATATATATAGTATATATGTATAGTATGTATATAGTATATACATGTATAGTATGTATGTACCTAAAGGTATATACACACTCACACACATTATGTACATGTTTGCACGATTCTATCTATGAAACTCTTAAACATATACGCATTTAGATTCATAAGTTAATACGAAAAAAAGGAATAAGTAAATTCAAAAAAGCATCAGTTAATTCTTTATTTTTTATAGTATAATAGAGTAAACTTACTAAATGACAAGTATGAATTTTTGAATAATAAATATCACCATATTTTTGTGTCTGCAATGAACTTTTTTAATTTTGTGATCACATTTTTACTTCCAAATAATGAAAGGTTTTATGCTAGTTATACGCTACTGAGCATATCGAAATATCCGGATAATATGGATATTTGAATGATTCAAACTATTTGCAGTATTCGCTGCATGAAGTATCCGAATATTCAAATATCCGTTGAACGAATTTTATTCGTACATATATATTGTATCCGAATATTCGGATAACCGAATCACAATGTTATTCAAATTTAAGCCGCAGTATACATGTGTTTGTCGCCATTGTTCGACTTTGTGAAACTTATTTCGAAGCAAAAAAGACAAACGCGAGTTTTGATGTAATTTGACCGTTGTGTTGGAACAAAAATCGCGAGCATCAAAGTTCATCGAACCGCTCGCTAATTTTCGGTCTTTGGGGAGTAATTCACTTTAAGCTGGCACGAGAGCAATTCCGTACGGAAGTTGAATAGCCGCGCGCGCGCTTTATGCTGTAAGACAAGGACGGGCAAGAGTTATGCATTATGATTCGCTGTTCCCTCCCTTGCAACCCTCTAGTGCCAACCTAATAACGTCACTTGTTGCACGAGTACCTCCCTTGACTCTCCCCCGTCGAGTTCTCTCGTCTCTCGCTTCGTCTTGCACGAAACTATCGCTCGCCCGCGCAACGGGAAAGTCCCGACTCAAGGATACGGCGTCTTATGAATTTCATTTATCTCGAGCGTCTGCCGTAAACGCGCGCACAGGCATTCGCACACATATCCCCAGCCTTTATCTCTCGAAACTATATCGTCGCTTTTTGTCATGTATGCGTATATGTCGCTAGCACATTTCCATTCACGAATCGCAGATTCGCGTACACACGTACGTTCGCGTATCTATGTATCAAGAAGTTGTGATGCAAATATTGAGATCGAAACTTCAATTATTTTGCAACTAGAGACTCATTATTATAACATTATAAAAATATTTATAAATATATTGATATTATTGGTAAAAAGTTTTAATATTTTAAGTACTTATAAATTTCAATTTTATTATATAACTGTCTTTATTAACAATATTTTTATAATAAGAAAAAAAAATTTGCAATTACAAAATAATCCAAATATCTTTCTCAATCTCAATATTGATATTTTAAAATACTAATATAAGATCCGAATCGTTCGCGCTTCGCAGTTGTTTCTTAAACTTTTTCCACTGTGTGTATCCAGAAGTTGTTTCTATTTGACTACGATACTGCTCTTGGCTGCTTTTCGCGCTCGGTTACGTGGGCTTGTGTCGCGGGATAAATTTTCTTTTCCTCTTTTTCCGCATTGTCATCGCGGGAAAGTGCCGAAGGGAATCGAGCAGCGCTCGGGGGGTCAAATCTACGTTTTTCTTCTATTTCTCTCTCACTTTCTCTTGTATACTTGCGTTTTATACAGGTAGATATGCAATATACCTTGTCGCGCGCGTGTAATATCGGCACGTGTCTTCGAGTATAAAACCACAATTTATTAGAACGAGGAGAGAGAAAAAAAGTTTATGCAGCGGAACGCACATATGTATTCCTGAACTATTGCACTTTCAGCCGTAAGCTTCCAAATGCATATGCGTGCGGTAATTCTGCGAGATGTACGCGCGACAGTTTTCCGAACAAAAAGAGAACGACTCATAACTATTCGATCGGGATCGCTAGAAATAGGCGTATTGAATAGTTGCATCTAACTATCCGGAGAATACTCAACGTTTGAAACGAATCAATTTGTTTCAGGAAGTTTTTAATTAAACATTCCCTTTTTCTTTACTTCGTTACGCGCGTGCGGCAGCCCGGTCGTTGCGTGACTCGCTTACATAGCGGAGAGAGCCATGTATGAATGCAGAGTCGGTTTTTATGTATCTATCCTTGCGCGCGTTTTTTCAGGGTGATTGTGAATCACGAAAGATAAATATAAAAGCTTCCAATTACTTTTATTCTGCGAAAAAACGTACTTGAGACAATTTCCCAAATGAGAAAAATCCATTCGACAGCTCCGTTTTGCGATGCGATTAAAAAATTTAAAATATAGGCTGACAAAGTCTATCTGATTGAATTTTAATAACATTATAGTTAAGTAATAACATTATAACTCGATATTTGATATAATTTGTGGCAAAAATGAGTACCATAATATTTTTAACATTTTTGAACTCCGTATTGACTATATATTTTAAATTATTTCATTTCTATGAGGTTTATTTTTTATATTTGCAGTGATATGTCGTTAACACGTTAAATGCCGGACCAATTGTATATGACTTCTGCCCACGGCGCCGGAAACGAATTTTTGCTATGCGATCCATATTATTGTAAAATATTATCTATAACAGACAAAATAAGTTGAACTACATTATCATGTTTTATGCATTTATTTTACTAGGAGTCACCGGTGATTTCCACGGCGCTGCGATCTCACGCTGTATTTCACGCTTATTGTTTACGAAAGTCAGTTTACGAAAGTTTCAATCGTTTCTTATTTTGCTCATTCTTTGATTGATGAGTCTAACTATCAGGTAATGATATCCGTTATATTTCTACACGCTACATTAATTATTGCATTTTATTTCCTATTTATTTTTTAAATATTAATTAATTATGTTTTAAAATTAATATATCATCAAACACAAAGATCGTGTCTTAAGAGGATGCTGAACCTATAAAGAAAGTCCGTGACAAATGCTACTTAGCAGCTACGCTGTCGGGTAGCTGGCGCCATCTCTCGGG
>QVNZ01022924.1:0-14636 GCA_014825645.1 Pseudomyrmex dendroicus | reverse complement strand
CTTGCTTGTATCTTTTGTTCAAAAATAAATACGTTTGGTTCTTTGTTGTAAGTGCAACAAATAATACGGTGATTTTATTTACCCTAACCTTAACAATTTTTAAATAAAATCCGTTATCATCAAAACAAAAAAAAATACGAAAAAATGTTTTGGACAAAAGTCATATGATTTTTCATCTACTTTATGTCTGTGTACTTAAAGTTTTTAAAACCTTCAAATTTTTTCCAAAACTTTTTTTCTTCTACGAATTTGAAGATTTTTAAACTTTTTGTTGAAGAACAAACTTGGAAAGCATACTGATACTAGTGTGCTTTAAGACTTTTGACACTGATGAAATAAATTAAAATGTTCACGAAACGTTAACTAGTAGTATAAAAATGACACTAACGCGATTGTGTCCAAACTTAAAAATCATCTTTTCTAGAATTCTTAACACACATTGCGAAAACATCAAACATCAAATTAAGTCAATTAGATAAGTATAAACAATAATCTATAACACTGTAAGTTTTATAATATCTTTCAAGAAGAATCAAGTCAGTGGTGAACACTTATGACTCCTTTGTAAGTCACATAAACAAAACGCAAAAAGATAAATCGTTATCATCATAAACGTATGTCAAACTAATATATAGCTGTCTACACTGTCATTCATATTTTTAGATGCAATAAGATCAAAACTTAAAACTTTGATAGAAATCAAACTTGACCAAATTAAACTTTGGTTTAATCCAGATTTAAAAATCAGCTTAATCTATTGTTGTCAATGTGCTTTTAACAAGATGAAAGGGTGATATATCATGCGGTCAAAGCTAGAAACGAAAAAGAGAAAGGAGCAAAAATACAAAAAAAAAAAAAAACAAAAACAAAAAACATGCAAGTATAAGCAACGCAAACCGTAAAAAGCAAAGTCATAATAATGCAATCAAAAACTATAAGAATAAGATTTTAAAGTGACAAAATGATAAGATCGTAAGAATGAGACTACAATACAATCATATTAGAGATAATCATCAAGAGAAAACTCAAATATATCAGTAATATAAATTGTAAATTAATACACACTGTACTTTGACTTGAAGAAATTACGTCTGTAAATTAATTTAAGAAAACGATTGAAGTAAAGTACTTTAGCCGGAAGTCAGATCTGAACTTGTAGAATTTGACATACGTATATAATATACATTACTTTTAAAATATTTTGCATGTACATCCAATGCGTGGCTTTTACTAACTTTTTTTTATAGATTTTTAATACTTTGCAAAAAAAAGCATTTATTAACCTATATTCCATATGCTTTCAGATATATGTATGATGCATAATTTTAATAAATTTAATAAAACAAAATAGAAATATATTATGTATCTTGAAATTATATATCTATGGTTCCTCCATATAAAAAACATGTAATAACCAATCTTAAATATAGAACGTGTTGTTACATTTGCTTAGCACTAAAAACTTTTTTTTGTATAAAGAGGTACCTATAAAATTAATATGTTTTCTTAAAACATACACCATAATATTACACAATATTATACGTATTTGTTTTTCTTAATAATTTATAAGTAGTGTGACTGTCTGTCCGGTCTTTTCCTATAGAACATTTGAGAACGCTAAGCTTTCACACTTAAGTAACATGTTAGCAACACGTAGCTTTGATTAGTTGAAGTGAGAAATAAAGATAATGCGTCTCATATCAGCTAATTTGCATAAATACAAATATGCATATTGCATAAATAAATACTTGTGTCCTAGCGCTCGAACGCGCCTTTTCCAAATGTCTCAAATTGTAGTTCCTTCACTCTTCTCATAATATCAATAGAAGACAAGTAATAGAATTAAAACAATTAAGATGCTTGGTAAAGACTTAGCGGCTAAGCGCTCAAGCATTTTATTTCTCCAAATGTAATTTACTAAAGGCAATAGAACAGAACCGTTCAAGATTTTGCACTTTTTTTTAGACGGAGCAAGTCCATCTAGAATTTTTCTAGTTTTTCTGGTCTTTTTTTGCGGCCCTTGATCTTTTGCAACTCGTTCTGAACATTTTTATCAAAATTATACTCACTTAAAATTGCCCAATTTTTTGAAAGTAAGTTAAATGATGAATTTCCGCTGATTTTGTGTGTGTGCGCGCGCGCGTGTGTGTAATATATATAATACTATAATATATATATGTTAGCGTCGAAGCCCGAAGAATTGCCTGAAAACACACCAGTCATAGCCGAAACAAAACTATTTCAGACTTTGACTAAAGCTTGGTTGTTCCTGATTTTTTTAGATGTTAACTTTATCCAGCCGTGTTAGTTACTTCTAAGATTGATTAAAAACACAACAAGTCAAAAGCCGAAAAAAACAAAACTATTTCGGACTTTGACCAAAACGCTTGGTTTTTCCGCGCATTGACCAGTCAATCCTAAGATCGCCTATGCTTTGACGCTAACATATATATATAGAGTTTGTCAGAAAGTTTTTTCGTATTTTAATAAGAATTTTAATATGAAAATATGAAAGACTTTTTAATTAACCTAATATATATACGTTATACATATATACTTTAATAATATATATATATATATAATTGGATCGTGGATATAGAAGTTGGAGTGTTGAAAAATATTGTAACCCTGAGGGGAATCAATTAAACTTCCTTTATCCTTTTTTTATATATATATAATTATTATGTAGTATTAAAAATTTGAAGCTATATGGGATACTTAAATATATTTGTATTTTTAAATAGACAAACAAGAATTATCCAGGTATTTAGGTAGATGTGAGCAAAAACATAAGATCTGTGTGTATGTTTTTTGTTAAATACAAATATCTCGTGTTTTTGCTCATCTGTACAAATATCTTGTTTCATCATCTCACGAGCTTATTCAAGAATTATCCAAATATTTTAGAAGTTAGTTTTATTATATATTATATCGATAATAATTCACAAAAAACTTTATGTATTGCAACCCTTACGGAAAAAACGTTCAACTATTGACCGTAACGTACGAAATCACGTTCAACTTGACCGTAAACAAAATTGAACGTATAACGCTGAATATTGAAAGTTTACAGCCAAATTGAACGTGATTTCGTACGTTACGGTCAAGAGGTGAACGTTTTTTCCGAGAAGTTATAAGATACAAAAATTTTTTTATTTCTGTCTTCCATTTATGTCTATGATTTCTATCTCCCTTCTATGTTTTATTTCAATATAGCTAAAAAATAAAAGTATTCTTTTAAAAAAAGGAAGAAGAAAGAATAACATAATACATACAAAATAAATTTACAACATTATTTATGTGTGTGTGTACACACACACATGTATACATAAATTTAAATTTCCTGATTATAAGAATTCTTTTTAATCAGAGGCAACTCTGATTAATTTCTTTTAGTGAGTCGCATTAAGGCATTCATGATTGCAATTTGAAATAATGTACATAGAACCACACTGTACAACTAGCGAGAATATTAGGTTATGCATTGCAGTAAATATTGCGGATAAAAAAACAGCAATAAAGCTGACATAATAAAGTGAGTGTGATGATAAGTGAGTAAGTAAAATATAATGTGGAATTAAGGTATTTTAACATTAGAAAAAGGAAAGAGATAGAAGTGGAAATGGACAAAGCACATGAACTTGAAAACACATTGCCCAAAAATACTAATTATACGATACCCTGTCTTTGTACGTGTCTTCACATTCTTTCTGAAAACAAATAGGATTATTGAGAAAATTAAAAGCTCATCTAAAACACACTTTACAAAAAGATAATTTTAAATCACCTGTATTTGTTCAAAAAATAGAAACCAATACACAATATATCCGATATACAATTCTAACATAAACAAATTTTCATCTTTTATAAAAAGATAAGAAGATACAATATTATAAAAAGACTGCTTTCATTATAGTTTTACATGATTGAAAATAAATATTACAAAAATCTTATACTATATAAAACGATAATTGTAATATGAGACATTCTTTGCTAAACAGACACTCCAAGCTTTCTAAAACTTATGTGATTCAAAAAATTTGTCGGAAGTCGCAAAAGTTAAATAAAAGCACTTTTTGATACAATGTAGCAGTTTTAAAAATTCAAAGTGGTTGATCCAATATGGCGATCATAGACTCAATGATTCACGACCAATGACCCTCACATTGTCTAAGTAACTGAAAATCTCTTGAGTAGGCTTGAAAATGATTTTTAAAAAGTTCTCGAAGTCGTTGATTACAAATTTGGGATCAAAACTGACCTAAATCTGACACTGATTAGATAATGAGAAAGAAGCGAGGTGATACAACAGAACAAAACAGAACACTTATGAAATCTAACCGAAAACGAAAGACGGCAACTATAGGGTTTTTGAGATCGTTGATTACGAATTTGAGATCGAAACTGATCTAAATCGAACACTGATAATGATGGAGAGAGGGTAAAGAGGATATAATGATAAGGGTAAAATCACAAAATCTAATTGATATAGAAAAACGTCGTTAAGAGTCGCTGACTATGAATTTAGGATCAAAACTGATGTAAAAGTGACATTGGTGGTGGTAGAAAAGAAGTTTGAAATTCTGACTCCAGATTTGTAATTAGCGATAAAATCCTATAGGCTAAAAATTTCCGCAACTCATTACCATATCTATACACATATCCACTACACACACACACACACATACACACGGGAACAGATTGATGTTATTTTTACAGTTCATCCTGGATAACGCCAAGTGCATGAAATTTCTACCTTTGGCTGTCATTTTGGATAGAGTCGTTCGCAGCGACTTAAAAGTATCAAGGTTTTGATAGATTTCCTTCCCTAATCATATCCTTATAGTAATACCTTTGATCCTCCATCAAAAGACTTTTCAAATAAGCCCTCTAATTTAGTGCTATTTAAAATTTTCTCTTTCCCGCTTTCTCACACATAAAAGTACTGAATGACCAGCACCCATATTAAGGGGATCTTAAAGTGACGGTCGAACTCCATCGTTTTTCTACGTAGAAAACAAACTGCATTCCGGTTTTGGGACAACATAAAGAACAATATAGAGCTCTCAGAAATGTGTTTAGAAGCTTAGTGTAAATAAATAGTGTGCAGGAAATATTCCAATATTGTTCTGAAAATATTCCAGAACACTATTTATTCACACTAGGTTCTAAACACATTTCTAGAAGCTCTATATTGTTTTTTATGTTGTCTCAAAACCGAGATACAGTTTGTTTTCTACGTACAAACTACATAACTTTATATTAAATGAATATTACTACGATCTGATTACGCCAAAAGCCGTAAATTCAGTCGATAAAACTAAATGTTTACGCACACTAATATTTTTTTGGCTGTGCCCTTACGAAAAAGAACTACTACCGATTACAAATATTACTGGCAATCACACAAGAATACTATTACAGAAGGTATTACAGAAAATATTATTGGATATCACAGGAAGTATTACAAGGTATTACTGAGAATATTACTGGCAATTATATAGAATGCCAGTAATTATTTCGTACTGCTGCAATAAAAAAAAATAAAGGAAGTTTAATTGATTCCCCTCAGAGTTACAATATTTTTCAACACTCCACTTCTTTATCTACGATCCATTTCTATCCACAATCCATTCGGAGGCCCGATTCAGTTCGCTTTTTAATCGATAAACTCGACTTGAAAGAGACCGGCCCGAAAAAATCCGATGGTGTGGTGAACTCAGGACTTCCCACTCGCAGCCCTCGCACTCAAGCCGCGAGACCACTGGGTCGGTACCACTGCTGCAATATATTATTGCCTAAATATTACTGCCCATCAGTATAGGCGCAGTAATATGAAAAGCCTCGGTAATATTTTAGTAGTTGCAAAATAGCAAGCCAATAATTTAGAAATTATTTCCAGTAAATATCTTTTAATTAAGGGGGCTTTGCCTCTGCTCCTGCTCCCTCCCTCGAGAAAAAATGAAGAATTCGATTAAGTGTCGCTTCATATCGAGAGTGTTTACTTTATTGTTTGCAATATTTGATGTCCCAAAACGTGGAATATTACTTCGCGTATCTCTACTTTGTTTATGTTCTTGTTCGTGTTGTAAGCATGTAGGCAGAATAGAGTCGTTTCTCGCCCTTCCCGTAAATCACGTATACACTCTCGACACTTAATCGAATTCTTCAGTTTTTCTCGAAGGAGGAGCAGGGTGGAAAGGCAAAGTCTCCTCCTCTGCGGGGAGGCAAAGCCTCCCCTACACGCTTACAACACGAACAAAATGTACACGATGTCGGAAAATAAGAATTCATTTATGATATTTCTTTTGTTTATAACTTTTTAACAAACAACGAGCGACGGCTAAAATCTTTTGATTGCTGTTCAGGGAAGTGTTTTTAACATATGTCAAGGACATTGACCTCCGAGAATGCTCCGTTTTTCTAAATATTTACCTTAGCATCTTTGCAAGAACATTTTGTTGCATTCTTCAAGTACAAAATATTTAAAAATTTTCTAAAGAGAAGAAAAATGTTTTAAAAGTTACTATATTATTAACAATAATATCTCTACGCGCATAATATATATACTATTTTTATTTATGATATATATATATAAGCAATATCTGCGTGTGATCCGCACACACAGTGATTATACACACACAGTATTTTTCCAATGATATCTAAAGGGTGAGTAATGTCCCCCTGTATTCTGCTGCTTAAAGTTATTACAGAGGCAATAATAACGCCTTGATAATTACTGCTATATTAATCACATGGCCACGTGTAATAATTACAGCCGGCAGTAGTTCTTTTTCGTAAGGATGTGGATTGATAAATCCTTTTCTACAATTAAAGTACATACAATAAGTACATACAATTTATATAACACAATAAAAGAAAATGTTTTTTAAACTTCAATTTTTTTCATTTTGTTATATAAATTTGGACGTTCCGAATTCCTTATTGTATGTACTTTAATTGTAGAAAAGGATTTATCAACCCACACAGCCATAAAAAGATTAGTGTACGCAAAACATTCAGTTTTATTGGTAAAACAGACCCACTTAAGATCTCTTTAAAAAGTAGTTTTTTGCAAATATCAAAACACGTATTTCACCGTTTTCCAATATTTTTGTTTTTATAAAAATTGTTACGGCATGTTCATAGTTTTTAGAAACCCTGTATATATCTATTCTCATAAAAAAATGCGTGAAAAATTGTGACAGCCGAAGTGTGAAGATACATTACAGGTCAATCTGAACAGGAAAGTCATTTATCATTTTGTAAAATTTGCAATATTTATTAAGTTATTAATTAATAAACGTAAGCGCATGGAAAACAATAGTCTTCTGTAGGCGTATATGATTTTCAGTTATATCACTGTAAAGATCAGTTGATCATAAGAAGCTGTGTCACACGCCGCTCGCTCATTTGTTTGTCTGTTGCTAAGACATTGCATGAAGTAAGTCATTTTTCTTTATACTTTGGCTATTTCAACTTTTTCAGACTTTCTTCTATATGTTCTAAGAGTGTATCCTATTGTATACTCGCGCTAATTTTGCATGTGCAGAACAAACACATCTTACATATGGTAAATACGTCTTTTAAAAAGAGAATAAAAGAGAGATAAGTTAAGCGAATTGCTTGGTTGCGATAAGATAAATCAAGCAAAAATATTGTTACAGCAAAGTATCTACGCGAATCTATAACCAATTAACAAAACGGTTTTTGATACATGAAGATGGAAAGTCATTAAATCTGCGCAAAGAGAGGAGCCAAAAGCATCAGAAACAAAAAGTAACAAAAAGTAACGAGGTCTTATGGCTTTCCAGAACTGACATTTTCCGCGTTCGGATAAAGTATTAAGTGATGAAGATTTATCAACTTTCATAAATAGTTACTGTAGCAACATTTAAATCAATATAAAAATATAAGTAGATTGGTTTTCGTTACTGTCGTTAGTGTCTTATTTATGAAATCTCCTTCATCACTTCTCGGTACAAATTTTTATACATAATTATATAAAAATAGTTATACAGAGTGTTTGCAAAATGCCAGACTTCCTAAATAACTTTTGAACAAGTAGAGACAAGTAATTGAATAAAATTTAGAAGACATTTATAGAAGACATCAAAAAGACTATCTTTTAACATAAGGAATAACACCTCCCCACTCCCGAAGGCGCGGTGAGACACAGGTCAAAAATCTTAAATAAAGAGTCAAGTAATAGCTTGTTTGAAAGGTTTTTGAAAGACCTTTCTAATAAGATCTTTTGTGACCTTTCTCTCCAAGAGTGCGGAGGTGGAGAATTCAAACATCTTAAAATACTTAAGAAATCAAGTGATGACTCGTTTGAAAAGTTTCGAAAAGATCTTTCTTATGAAAGCTTATGCGACCTACTCTCTAGAGATGCGGAAATGGGAGTAGCTAAAATATCTTGAAATGCCTAAAAGATCAGTGATGGCTCATTTGAAAGTGAAATTTTCTGTTCTATCAATTTTCTATCAATCTCTTTGATTTTGGCCTTGTGATATTTAGAGATCAGTTAAAGATTTACTTTATTTTTTCAAATATGAAACCTCTTTTTTGACAGCAGAAATTGATAGACCGAAAAATTTCACTTTTAAGCCATCACTGATCCCTTAGGTATTTTAAGATTTTTGATGCTCCCACTTCCGCATTCCCAGGGAGTGGGTATAAGCTCTCATTGGAAAAGTCTTTCCAAAACCTTTCAAACGAGTTATCACTTGATCCTTTAGGATTTTAAGATTTTTGAACTATCTCTACTCCCGCACTCTTGGAGGAAGGTCACAAAAGATCTTTCAAAGACCTTTCAAATGAGCTATCACTTAACTCCTTATGCCATTTAAGGTTTATTTGACTTGTGTTTCACCTCTGCCTCTGAAGATGGAAAGTTAGTCCTTTATGTCAAAAGATAGCCCCTTTGATGCCATAAATATCCTCCAAATTTCATTCACTTATCTTTCACTTATCTACTCGTTCAAAAGTTATTTAGGGGATCCGGTACTTTGCAAACACTCTGTATAATATATCAAATATGTGGCCACATATAAATTCATATATTATATATATTTATATCTACTTATATAATTTATAAGGAAATTATTTTTTAAGTATTAAAAAACTTTTTTAAATATAAAGTCTTTTTGTAGTATATGATATAATATGATAAGCATAAAAGTAAAGATAGCAAACTAAAAAAACAACTGGAAAAGAAATTTTGATTAATTTTTTTACATTTTAAAAACTTAAGTTTCAACATGTTTTTCTTTTTAAAATAATCTACTCTTCGTCTTTTTTAAAATGAAACTTTATAGTATATAAGTATATTTTGTATATAATTATATATATACAAACTTTTAGTTTATTATACATGTATAATTTATATATGTATAATAATGAAACATTGTTTTTTATCTATCCTGCTTTATACAACCAATACGTTTATCTATATTTTATAGAATATACTGTAACAATATTATAAATATAATTGTATGTAAATTATTATATAATGACTATATTTATAGTTATACATATTAAAAATATAGGTTTTTAATTGTATGTATTATTATATGGTTACATACATTATTCCAGTTATATGCATATAACCAAATAATATTATATATATGTATGATTACGTTAGAAATTATTTATAAATAAGTGTATTATTTATATTTCTATTCTATGTAAAAAATAGATATAAATATATAAAAAATATTTTATATAACATTATTATTATATTCCAATAACAAGGTTTTTATTTAGTTGTAGTTGGTTTACTATTTTGTATATATGTACATGTGAAATGTCAGCTCTGTAATCCTAGTGATCTTTAATCGCGATTATAACTTTAAAAACTATTACAGTTTTATTAATTTTCTTTCTTTTTGAATGTCAAGACAGATTAAAGAAACGCAAATCGAGATATCTAGCTAGTGGCCGAGCTGCTCGACTACAACTTTTATTTATTCAAGGTTGGTATGTGCTTGTACGCTTTTTCTTGAAAATATAAAGCTGCGCATTTTACTCATTTCTCTCTAGTATTTTTAACTTTTTTTTTATTTAATAGAGATTATCCGTAATTCGAACTACCTTCACAAAAAAGAACTACTGGCAATAATATATTTGCGTGGTACAAAAGAAGTACACTGGCATTCTGTAATTGCCAGTAATATTCTCAGTGATTTTTGTAATACTTAATAATATTCTTGTGTGATTGTCAGTAATATTTATATTACTGATTTTATTTATATGTAATCGGCAGTAGTTCTTTTTCGTAAGGGTACATATTGAAATATCTCTGGTTTGAAAATACACAGAAAAAACAAGAATATTTGTTTTTATGTTTGTTTTAATTTGAATTAAGAAACAAATTATATACAAAAAAATCGACCGGTTAGCTATCGTTACAATATAAAAAGCTTTTTCTTCTCAACTGTCTACCTCATATATAAAGTCACGAACTGCTTCGCGCCGTTACCATATGACTTCGTTGCGCGTGAACTTGACGCAAGACACTACTATACTTCATATACACAACATTTCTGAAAATAGTTTTTTGTAATAATTTAGAATAAAACTGCATAAAAAGAGCGACCTTACCGATTTTAATAATCTTGTGGTATGTTGTCTCGAACATGGCTGAGTAAAGTCCAAGAAGTTTTTGCCGTCGCTCGTTGTTTATTAAAAAGTTATTAATAATCAAAGATAGTAACCCTCTCCGGTACTTCGGACATGAGACAGTGTACAGCGATTTTCAACTTTCCACGCAAAGAGATGTCCCCAAACAGCCTGATGTTTTGGATGCGAAACAAAGTCTGTAAATGTACAATTTTACATAGAATTTTGACTTTCCATGTAAAGCAAGGTTTACCTTCACCGCCGATGCTTACGAATACTAAAAAAGTCTGTAACTGTACAGTTTCATATGAGTTTTCGACTTTTCGCAAAGTGAGATATTACTCTACATTGTCTGATACTTCGGATGCAAACGAAGTCTGAACACATGTATAAGTTCACATAAATTTTTGAATTTACACAAACAATGAATTATAAACCTTGCTTTGAAAACTCTTGTGAAAGTTGAAAACTCATGTAAAAAAAAAAAAATGTTACAAAAAGACCTATTTTTGTTACGCTTTGAAAAAAAAACAGACATTATTTCTTATAGTTTTTGAAGCGAAGAATCTAGTGCTATCAAAATTATATCACATGTCGGAAACATTAAAAAAAATTGAATTTACTTATTTAAAAAACGCGTGGTGTTGTAGTCTTTTGTGAAAGAAATTGCTATGTTATATATTAATAGTATACACTGTGATATAATGTTTTGATATAGAATATCTTATGAAAATACTATATTTAATAGAGAATATATTGAATGCAACAGATTCTCGTGTACTTGCACTAACGTGCTCGAATTAGTTAGCTTCTCTTATCCAACGCGCGGTTACTAATAATTGCACTGTTTTATGTCAAAAAACACAATATATATCATACTGCACAACATATATCATATATCGATACATGTAGTATAACAATCTGTCTTGCGAATAACTGCGACGTCATGTTGTCTTTAAATAAACTCAAATTTTTTTATATATTCCGACATATAACATAATTCTAAGTAATATTATTAGAGTTTTCGTTTTAAAAACTAGAAATAATGTCTATTTTATTTTTCCTAAACACAGCAAAATTGGTCTTTTGTAATATCTTTTTTTACAGATCTTAAGTAGCATTCAAGATATCAAACAGTGGAAATGGACCTCGCTTTGCTTGATAAGTTTTTATATAATTTCCATTTTTAGTATTTGAGAGACTTAGTTATGACAAAGACAAAAAATTTTCATGACACAAAAGATTGGAAATCCATGCGAAAATGTACATATATACAACCATTTCCCGTTAAATACAAACATCGTTATACTTAATTGGTAATACCTTTTTAATTAATAACGAGCAACAACTAAACTTTTATGGTACTCAGAGTTTTGTTCTTGACATATGCACGTAAAGGTTATTGAAGTCGGTGGAGCCGTCTCAGTAATGCAGTTCTATTTACAATTAATTTCTATGTATTTTTTAAAAATATTTATTTATTACATACAATTATTATATATACATAATGGCTCAGTAATTGTGGTACAATTGGAAAGAGATTGATTCCTTTTGCAATCGAAAATATACAATAAAATTTGTATGTAAGATTTAGTTTTTAAGAAAATCAATTTAAAAAATTGAAAAATTTATAACATATTTACTCTTGATGAGGCTTAAGTGAGCTCCTCTAATAAATAATATGAAATTATTAAAGATCAATTAAAAGTAACAAACAGTAAATGTAATTTTAATTTTTCAAGTTACAAAATTGATTTCTTATAAACTATGCCTCATACATTAAAATTTTTTTTGTTTTTTTAAACAGAGCAAAATAGTCTTTCAAAAAGAATCAGACCCTATTATTGTGTATTATATTATATTACATTGTAGTATATTATATATTATGTTATGTAAAACAATAGAAATAACTAAAAATAGTTATAATTTTTAAGTTTTATTAAAAGTTTTTAATTTTTAAGTAGTAAAAAATAACTTTACTTATTGTATCCTAAAGTGTATCCTTTCTTTATGTTTATTGTCAATTATACTTTTTATTGATAAAATACTTGAAAAAACAAAAAATGTGCACAAAGTGTTATATTATCTGTATAAGTAAAACAATGGGTATTCACATTAAATAAAGAATAATAAAATAAATTATAACAAGGCTTAATAAACTTCAAAACATAAACTTAAGTAAAGAAATAGAATTTTACAGCCACATTAAATATACGTGTAAAAAATATATTTTTTACGTGTAAATTAACACAGAAAATTAAAATTGGAGAATTCTACAAATTATAATAATAATTCTAAAAGTTCATATAAAATGCTATCTTACATCCTATATTTATATATGAATTACCCATTTAATCTCACGAAATTTAAAAAATCTCACTGCGAAAAAGACCTTGGCCAGGAGTTAAACTCTGATCTCTCGCATTCTGTGCAGAATTGAGAAGGAGACTACGCTTAGCTTAGATCATAAGTCATATTTTAATATTGCGAGAAATTTGCCTCGAAATGAGAAGCCCTATTCCTCTTTAAGGGAAAGTTTATATTTAATAAAACCGTAGTATTTGTGTGTTATAGAAGTGAGCTGAAATGTTCACGAAACGTCGGTATAAAAATGACATTAACGCGGTTCAAACCCGAAAAACATCTTTGTATGTTAATACAATATTGAAGTTTTCACTTCTTGTGCAAAAAGATTTTTTAAAACATGTTAAAATAATGTTAAAATATTATTTACGGTTCTTTTCTGATAAACTAGTACTAATAACATGTGTTATTCAATATGTAAGTTATCCATTACTGTGACATCGACAGCGTGATAATTATACTTTAACATTATAAATGTCTGAGTCAAAATGTTTTGCTGATTACTACCTAATTGCGTTAAAATATAATTATTGTAAAAATACTAAGCAGTGAGTCTAATATAAAAATGAAAAACGAGAAAATACTAGAATGTACATGTATCGAAAGACAGCAGAACAAGAAACCATTTTTGTTTAACAAGAGTAAAAGTAAAGTAATTGTTTACTGGAGTTGGTTTACTGGACATGTTCGGTTTTCTCAAATAGAAACCGTAAAATTAAAATCAATCAAAATATCAAAATACTTTATGTTTTTCACCCGTTTCTTATCTTCATTTATAAAAAAAATATTTATATATTTTTTCTTAAAACAAAAGTTAAAAAATATTTTGTAGATATATTTTGTATTCAAAAATTATGTAAAAAATTAAACAAAGCAAAAAATAAAAACACTCAGAACTAATAATGATACACAATATATGAACAAAAAGAGAACCTGTTAAAGATATCTTATATTGCCATTAGCTAACTATCAAATATATGTACTTACTACTAACAGTTCAAAATCTGAAAAATCTAAGCAAAAATCAAATTTTCAAATTGTTGGTAATATTTATATCATACAAAATATTGCAGTTCAGATATTTGTTGCATCGTATTTCATTATTAATTTTATATCAAAGTCATTAATAATTTCAATCAGAAAACTAGAAGCACATATAGGAGGATTGTTCGAGATGGGGAGCGGAGGGTACCTGGGAGGAGATGATGAGTGTGGTGCTAAGGGAGGAAGAGTAAAGAGAGGAGTGGTTGAAGAAATTAGATGAATTAAGAGGGAAGAGGGGAGAAGGGATAGAGGTGAGTAAATGAAGTATGGATGATGAAATCGAGTGAAAGAGAAATGAGAGGGAAATAGAAATGAGAAAGAAGCGGATGTTTAGATAGAGATAATACAGCGGAACCGGAAGTCCAAAAAGTAAAGATAGGGGAATGTGTGTGTGTGTGTTAAGTAGAATTGGAGTAAGTTAGGTTAGGTTAGGTTAGGTTAGGTTAGGTTAGGATTAGGTTATAGTTAGGTTAGGTTAGGGTTAAGTTAGGTTAGGTTAGGTTAGGTTAGACTTAAGTTCCTCTCCGGAGGTGCGCCACCTTGTCGTGGTGGAGAGGCTTGTGTGCCGAGTTTTCGGCCAGACTAAGAGCGCACCCGGGCGTGCG
>QVNZ01022923.1:0-27326 GCA_014825645.1 Pseudomyrmex dendroicus | reverse complement strand
GATGAAGTGAGCTGTAATGTTCACGAAACGTCGGTATAAAAATGACACTAACGCGGTTCAAACCCGAAAAACATCTTTGTATGTTAACACACCGCGAAAGCATCAAATATTAGAGAAAATAATATTATTTTGAGAAAATGAGTTGTATAACTTGTGTAAATTTGTTTATAAACTACAAATCGAAGTCGCAATTGTGATCCTATTGCGGTCAAAAAAACTGCAAATCGCAATACTGTTTGTAATAATAATTCGAACAAGTGAATTTGCAGAATTTTTTTCGTTTTAAGCATTTCATTCTTTGAAATCGCTTTTCTTTCAAAAGAACGAACAAGAGAGGCATAACGAACACTCCGCGTTAAGAACACCCCATTAGCCATTAGCCCTTGTGAATAGCTTTTAGCAACCCTTTACGCGGACTGTCTCGGGAGAACTTGGACCATCATGGAAACTCTCGTCTCCATGGGATCATGGGCGCGAGTAGTACATGCGTGGTTGTGCGATCGCGTCGCGTGCGCTGTCGTAATCACTAGCTCTGCCATTTGTTGCTCTTTGTACATACACGCGGCGTACGTGAGAACGTTCCTGATACGCCTAAACATTTTTTGCAAAGACCTTTCGGCCTTTTACTTCTTTGCTAAGCACTTTTGTTGTTCCGCGTCGACGATTAGTTTTAATAACGTCGAATAGAACAAGTTTACTTTTTTTTAAATAAGATAATAATCGGCAAAAAAGTTCATGCCACACGCGAAGTGATTTGTGTGCGTTACGCACACGTTATTGTGTGTGTTACGTGGTGCTTTGCTTTAAAAACAAATTTAATGAGAATATCTGTTTTCGGGACTTTAACATTTTCTCTCGAAAATTTTTGTTCTCTCCATTTTTGTTCTCTCTCTCTCTCTCTCTCTCTCTCTCTCTCGTTATAATTCTTCCATATCTGTCCTATTTAACTATACTTATTCTCCTGCGTCATAATAATAATCTTCACGCTCTTCCCTCCTTTCCCTCCTTTCGCTCTCTCTCATGGAAACGCACACATTCGTCCATCCTCTTTATAACGCGCGCGTTGCGCATACGTACGGCAATATTACCTACGAGAAAGAGATAGGACGCGGGGAGAGGGGGAGAAAGGGAGATCCGAGGGGGGTGTCGCCGCCCCTGCGAGATGGGGTGGCACCCTATAGTTTATACTTTACTCTCAACTCCGCTCGCGTTTCCACGAGCCAGATGTGCTAAGAAGAAAGAAAAGCGAAAAGGAGAAGGAGAGGCTACCGCCAATCTTCTCTTAGAGAGGAAGAAAGAGAGAGAGAGAGAGAGCGCGATAAAAATGCACACGCACGAGTCCTTACTCTCCACTTTTAAGAGTCTGGTTCTCTCGCTCAATTGCGCCGCAAAAAAATGCAAGTGCCTAACCCGTCCTTCGCGCGATTTCCCTCTTTCCTGCCTCGGGAAACGTCGTCGCCCGCCATCGCGACGATCAATGAAAGTGAAATAAGAGACCTTTCGGCTCGCCCGTCCATTCATATCGCGATATCGCAGTATCCGGTGGTTTGCGTTCGAAAATTTTTATTGCACACAATGTAGAAATGTCTCGGAATTTACATCAACGTTCTTGGACAACCGGGAATTTTTCTTTTGAAATCTCATATATTTGACGTCCTCATTTTGCACATTTGATATAAAACTTGTATAACTTGCGTCTCGTATAAAGTTATCGCGCAGAGCCAATGTATTGGCCGCCGATCCTCTAAGGGGCCGTTAAACCTCATAAATTCCTCACAAAATGCATCTCTCTCTCTCTCTCTCTCTTATCCAATTGATTGGAAATATTCTGTTTTCTTTCTACGGTTTTTTGCACAATAATAAAAATAATGACTAGATCAGGAATCTTCTCTTTTTTATTCACGCAGTATTTTTGGGCGAAAATAAGGGAGGAAACCCTACGCCGCCCTTATCGCTTATCTACATGATTGGGCACCGCTGCCGGAGCGGTGCGGCCTGGACGCGGAGGGGTGTTGTACTCTCTCTCTAGCCGCTCTCTATATATCGTAACGGTATCAAAGCGCGCGTGTCCGCGCGTGTCTGGATACAGAGAACGCGTTTCTCCTCCGTTCGAAATAGACTTCCACGTCGTGCACACAAACTAGTCGGCCGGCCATAATGCATGTGCGCGCACGCATATAAGCGTAAGGGGGGTTTACCCTTTTCTCTCTCTTTCTTTCTCTCTCTCGTCTCGTAGTTTACGATATTGTTACGATAGAACGGAGTTCTTTTTTTTCCGCCATCTCTCCGCCACTCGTCGCGTAATTGACGGCCTAGGCGACATTCTCGCGTCTAGTCGTCTTAAGCGTCTAGGTCACGGTCCCTGATTTATCATCACCATTTCTCTCCCGGTGTCGCATTTGTCAATAGAAAACCATTTGCGGAACCTTGTTTCTGGCGATCTCTATAAGTTTTGCTTGCGTATCTTTTTTTCGCTCCGGCAACATATCAATTCCCGAAAACGGTTTTCGGGTTTGAACCTCGCGTTAGTATCATTTTTATGCGACAATGTCTCGTGAACGCTTCAGTTTACTTCATCGAGGTTTCAATTACTGCGGTATCGGGTTGCTTCTGACGAAGTGAACTGAAACGTCCGCGAAACGTCGTCGATGCAAGAGTGACACTATCGCGGTCCAGGAACCACATCTTCAGGAATTCTCATAACACACCGCGACAGCATCGAGTATCAAACACGTCAATTTTACGTGCAAAAATATTTATTAATGTGCACATTAGATCACACTGTAGTCTGAGGTTCTGTTGCGAGTTTTTCAAAAATGTCTCAAAGAGAGACAAACGGAAGTCGAAATAAAGGAAATAAAGAAGAGTGGAAGAAAGGAAACCGAGAACCATTCGTCAGCTTCGTTACAAACTGTCTTTCGTTTCGCGCGTATATATGTATAATAAGAAAAAAAAAAGCGATGCTGAGAGAAAGAGAAAGTGCGGAAAGCTCGGCGCTGAAAAGAAGAAACTGAAAGAGGAAGAAAACAACGAGAGAAAATTGGAGTCTCGTACACACGTAAGACTTGCTCTCTGCAACCCGGTCTTTAACCCCGAAAACACTCGAGCGCCATCCAGAGATTCTCAACTCTGGAAACCAAATTTTTGTTTTTCTTGCGCAAAATGTTGCGCAGGCTGTGTGGAATTTAACGCGAGGTTTGAGTTAAAATTAAAAGTCTCAGCGAGAGAGACGTGGACAAAAAATATTATTCAAAACTCGGAACTCGGTTTTTTTTCATCTCCTCGAGTAAATCTTTTTCTATCTTCTCTTCTTTCTCGTTAAATTGCAACATTGAATTCTTTTATTTATATATAATAAGTTATCTCTAGAAATTTTATATCTAATAGTTTTTTTTTTCGGAAGAAATAAAAATATAAAACAGAACTTGAACGCCGTGTGTCGAGCGCGGACATTCAGAGGCTCTTAAATCTTTCTCTTCCTTTCGCTTTTCTTTCCGCCTCTCGCGCGAGTTAAAAATACTACACCGTTTTTCGAGCACACCGGTTTGAGCACAGGTTTCTAGAATCGCGTCTCTCCCGCGTGTCTCTCCCCGACAAGTTCGCTCGCGCTTATTTAAAATAGAGGGTGGCGATCGGCAAAGAGAAGAAAAAAATGCCACGTGGAAAAAGCGCGGCGCGATTGGTAGCATTTTACTCAGAATTATGCGCATCATCATCATCATCGATGCAACGAGATGATTCAAAAATATAAATAACCGCGGCTGCGCAAAGACCGGCGCTTCTTTGTGAGGTCTTCGATCTTCCGCCTCCTTTCTTCTTCTTCTTCTTCTTCTTCTCCTTTCTTCGTCTTCCTTTTTATTTAATCGTTTCAATTTGAAGACACTCACAAAAAGGGACGGAAGCATCTTTCGAAATGTCGGAGCGGAAATCGACAGATGTGAAAAATTTCAGTTTTTTCCGAGACACCCGGAATGAAGCTCGCGGTAAGCTCCGTGCGTTATCGCCACGAACACATCTGCGTGTTCACGCGCCGCGGAATATATTCACCTCTCGCGAGAATCTTATCCCTCTCCACTCGCGGCGGGAAATAAAATCCGCTTTGTTTTTAAAGTCCGGAAAACTCGTCCTTCGCACGCTGTGAGCCACGTCGTGATATTTCTCCACCACCGTCCTCCGCGAGTTTCGCACCGCCAGCCTTCCGCGTCGTCTCTTGCACCCCCCTTTACTTGCGATACTCGAAGCTGCCTCGCATATCCCTCAACTCTCCTCGTTCTATTCGAACTTCACAGTGACCTGACATCTCTTATCGGTGCATTAATTTTTTTGAAATTTTAGTTCATGAAAAAATTACATGTTTTGTAATATTAGATGTATTTTAAAAATATATATTTTATAATTTTACATATTTTTTTAAATTTTCATTGAAGAAAAAAAAATATATATATATATTGCAGATTTGCACATACGGTTTAGGTATCGTATCGACCCTCTAATATTTAGCTTAGATCACGAAGTTTTTTTAAGTCTCTTAAATATTTAAAATAATATGATGAGGGATGACCTCCGGTCCGTATCGTATTAATTCAAATTAAATGTGAAATACAAGGGCAAGGGCTGACCAACAGTAGGATGTTGCGAGTAATTACTGAGTTCCAGTTTTAAACAAAACTTTTTGACGTAATTCAAGTCATTTTTAGGCGGCATGATATTAAAAAATTAACGTGAAAAAATTGGATAAATTTAAAACATGATCAAAGACACCAAAAAATGAGATGTACAAAAAACAAATAATATATCAACCAACCGCACCTTGTGACAACAATCAATCCGCGAAACGGAAGTCTTTGATATTCCCTTTAACTCTTCCTGATATCAATTAAAGCTGGCATCTGCTAGCTATACTGTCATCGAGGCGGAATTATCGACGAGAGCGGAGATAGGTACCTATAGAAGCTGTCGGGGGGGATCGAGATGTCAGTGCGCAATGCATATTCTATGGGAGATATTCGAATGCGCGCCCGATATGCACCCCCTGGGGGAATACAATTCGCGATATGGAGTTTTTATTAATCGCAATCCGCGTGACAATGTGGATGAAAGGAAACATAGAAGAAACACTCACGGGGTTTCCCCGATCCGTGCACTTTCCTCCGTCTCTTCGCGATCTCTCTTTCACACATGCTCTCACGTGTGTTTGCTCTTTCGCACATTCTCTCTCTCTCTCTTTCTCTCTCTTTTTTTGTCCTTCTCACACGAATGCTACACGGCGTACACGTCCTTTTTCCAGGGATGTGTAAAAGAGATGTGTTGCTTGATGTGTGTACACGTTATGTATTTTCTGTTACGTATTCCCTTTGATATATGTTCCTCTCCGTCACCGGAATCCGTCGAGCGCTACGCGCGCGCGTTTTCTTTTACATTTTCTCTCTTTGCCGTTTTCCGTCCGTCTCTCTTTTTCGTCGTTGCCTTCCTTGTTTTCGTCCGGGTTTCTCTTTTTTTTTATACGGGGGTAGGTACTTGTGCCTCTTCTCCCTCCGGAGAGCCGCGGCGCGGTTTTTTTTTTTTTTCTAACAGGGCGACGACGACGTCGCGGCGCGCATTTCCATGATCGAATTTCCCGACAGTTGTTCATCCGCCGTCGATCATGTTATTCGCGGTTTTCCCCCGGCGTCCGCGTGCAACTTTATTTCAATTTCGCGTCTCTTCCTACGATCTCCCCCTCCCCTCTCCCTCTCCCCGTGTTTTCTGTGGGAATTGTGATACACACGTGACGCACACGCGCGTATATCTCGTCGTCGAACTTGCATATAGTTTGCGCGTCTTTTCACGTCGAAGAGAAGTTCGAAACGTTCGTCGAGCAAAAAAAGTATATCTAGCTTTTATCAAACAGTAAAAATGCAGCAACACTTTTTTTTATCGCATTATTTTGTTTGAGGAACGATTGATAAGTATCCGAACGCACAGATAGCGGTATCACATTGCTGTTGACAAGTTTTCTCCCTCCCGGTAGAAAAACATGTCAAGTGCCGACTTACCGGCACGTAGTGTTTGTGCGACAGCTTCGCCGAAGTTAGATATTAGACACACAAACTGTACAAATAGTTAAGGAACAATCTCCTTTTAAGTAATGGATATTCTTACTTTGTCGGAAACTTCTCTAGTGATTTTTGACGATGTATCAGCTCGCACTTCAACAACGTTTCGAAATTTATTACGAGTTGCTGCCTTGTCCGTCTTATTCGTCAGATAATAATTAGACAAGCTCGTGACAAGGAAATACGAGATGTTAAGGCCAGCACGAGCCAATATACAGGTTCTACGTGTATGTAAATTATCGCTTTATTGATGGATCAAGCATTTCGATCTATTAGTTGGAATCTTCTTCAGCGATTAACTGATTAAAAAAGAAAAACTTACCAGCACACAATAAATTACATGACTGTAAGATGAATAATACAATTATCTTATTGAAAAAAAGTTAAGATTATATTTTGAAAAGATTGACAGCAATATTGTTCGGTAGTCTTCTGTCTGAGTTAAATAAATTATTAATATTAATTATTAATTGTGATTATTAATATTAATAAATTAAAAATTATTATAATAATGTGTTATTAAATAATAAATTTATAAAATCAATAATAATTATTACCAGTTATTATTAAATTAATTACAAACACATGTAAAGTTAAAAAGAATTAAAAGTTATAAATAAAATTAAATTAAATTAAATTAATGTAATCAATGGATTATTTAGGTAACAAACACATATTTTGTCAAAATTTCACAGAAATTGCTTCACAGAACGAAATTACAAAATGCTCTGTCTATGCGTTGTTTCGGCTCTCTCTCTTTCTCTCTCTTATTTATTATCAATTACGTCACCCTCTTAAGAAATGGAATGTCTTCGTTTGTTAAAGAAAGCGTTGTCGCAACAACGCGTGCGAATCGAAGAAACATTGCTTCAATTCTTCGGATCTTTGTTCTAAAAAATAACGTCTTATTATATATAGATATTACATGACAAAACATTTTTGATTAGCTACAAATGAAGGCCCGGAACGTCTCAGTTTATTAAATAAGCCGCAACGACGCGTGCGAATCGAAAAATCATTGCCGCGCGGCTTTCTCACTCTCCTGTTCCAGAAAGTAAAAGTCTCATGTCAATTGATGTAATACGATGAAATAAGGTCACTTTGCCACGAGAGAATGAGCGTCTCGGAACGTTTCTGTTTAATAAAAGTAAACCATCATCGCAACGCGACGCGTGCGCGCAGAAAAATAATACATCGCTGGTGGTGTCTTCTTCTTGTTGAAAAGATGAATAAGTTCACGCTTCGTTTCTTCTGCAATGAGACACGATTCGATGGTTGTTTAAAAAAAAAGAGAGGGATTCTCGGTGTTCAACGCGGTGATGCGCAACGCCTCTTCTCGCTTCGCAATGATCGCGCGCGGTGAAAACGAAGAGAAGAACTTTTTGAACGCACCCCTTAAGAACAGCGCAGTCGCGCGGTGTGTATTTGTTCGTCGTTTTTATATCGGCGCGTTGCGCGCGCGCGTTTCGAATCAACTCCGCGTATCCCGAAGAGAACGCGACGAGTGTATGTGACAGAAAAGAGGAGGAAGAGTTCATCCCCGAACAAGGGTCCTGCAATCAGTAGACGAGGAGAGCAAACGAGAGAGCAAGAGAGAGAGTCAAGTAGACAGGACAAATAAGGGAATCTAGAAAAAAAGGAGGGAGATTGCAATTTGCGCTAAGACTCCGCTGCGAAACCAGCGACAGCAGCCTGACGCAGCGGGGTGTGCTTGTTCGTTTCGCGTGGGGGGAAAAATGTCGTCGATTGCATTGCACGCACCATTCAGCTGACGAGCGTGTGTGTTTTTCTCCGTGCGATGAGACATTAGGGAACGCTTGTATCATGTTCAAACACTCTTGCTCGTAATCTTCTTTCACCTATTTCGTTCCAGGAAGTTTTATTAGAAAGTTTGTTCAACTTAATAAGATTTGGATAATGAGGCGTTTAAAAGACTATAAAATGAGAAGAGATTATTAGATAATTAGATAATTTATTTTCATAGTTTAACCCTCTATAACCCGAATTTCTTTGTGAGTATAAAAAATTATGTAACGTAAAACCAGCAAAAAAATTATCACAATCTTCAGATTCAAATAAACTTATGATTTTTAAAAATTTTATTTTATTTATTTTTTTGACAATTGCGATGAACAATTTTTATGATAACGAAGACAAAATGACAGAAAAAGTTGCGTACGCCACATTGTTAAAAATGAAATTAAACTTAAAAAATATCGATATATCAATGTGACTTCGAAGTTAAACGGCGTTATAGAGAGTTAATAATTATTTTACATTATCTATAAAAAATAAAAAATAAAATTTGTTGTTAAGCTTAATTTATTTATTTGCATTATTGCAAATATTCGATATTTGTCGGTACTTCTGAGAAATTTTCCATCACTTAAGCAATCTCTCGATTTATTTTACGCCGAAACTCGAGAGCACACAAAAAAAAACAAACATCATCGACTTTCAATCGAAGAACCACCAAATCTCTCGAAGATTTCCTTACGTTCGTCAAAGCTCAGCAATTCGGAACGTCTTTGCTTGCGATTGATCAAACGCGGCATAAAAGCGTCTTTAACCCCCCCGCTCTCGAGCTCTTTTCGATAGATCTCCGCCGAGCTCCTAATCCTTTCTCGTCTCGTTCTCCCTCCGGGACTCTCGATCTCTTTTGCCGCGCTCTCTTCTTTCCATCAATCTTTCAAACTTTATTCGGTGACTTCGCGAATGTCTTTCTGCTGCAAAAAAAATCCGCAGAAAAAGTAAAGTTTTGATAAAAGTTTTTAGATAAAAAAAAAAAAAGATCTCTTTCTCGAAAGGAATTTCTCTTTCTGTTTTCTTTTTACAAGACACGATTGTGCGGGATATTTATTCGCGATCTTTCAATGTAAGGTGGAGAAGTACCGGTACGGTTCGTCGAACTTCCTCGCGACCACAAAGACCGGATATACCTTTTCTTCTGCTTGCTATAATGGAGATCCAAAACGAAAACGATAATTATGGTCTCTCGGGAAGACGAGCGCTCGCAGATGGCAGGGTGTTATTATTCTTTTAGGAATAATAAAATAACGAAAGGGAATATAGAGCCGAGGATGAGAATGAGAATGCTGGTAGTTTCAAGGATCTTGCTCGCAATTAGTATAGTGTAAAGCGTCCCTTTTGTACTTTAAATAATGAAATAATTTACTAAATTTCGAGACGTTAATATTCTTATTAATTGTAATTTTCCTTACAACCGCAATACAAGAGCAGTACAATTTATCCGCAGTACAATTTATCCCACACATATGTTGTTAACAAAAATTGCGTTTGTTTTAACAAAAAAAAAAAAAAAAAAAGACATTGGCTGGCCATTCAGTAATGTCAGATTTTTTCGTGAGAGATCGTTTTTGCTGGTTTTGAAACAAAAGACTGTTCTGTAATAATCCATAAAACGCATGCACGCAGATTTTTATCTGTAATTTAAAAAAAAAAGCTTATTACATTTTACAAATGCTTATCTTGATTTGAAGATGAACAAGGAGAGGGTATATTTTCGCGCAATTATGTTTTTTTTTTTTTATTTTTTCAAAAGATACAAAATAGCAAAACAACTTCTGATATGCATGGTTCAAAAAGTTTCGTGATGGAGATTTTAATCTCACCGATGATAAACGGCAGACCTGAGAGATTGATAACAATCAAATCTCCAGTCTAATTGAAAATAACTAACGTTATATTACACGAGAGATTGATGAAATATAGGATTATCGAAATCTAGCCATTGCATTAAAATTAATAGGGTAAAAGTCACAATTAATATCACTCTAAGCTATTTTATTTAAAATACTAAAAGAACAAAAACTTCTGTTTTTTTTTTCATATCTTATGTTACATGCGCAATGTAACCCCATTTTCTCTTTTAAATTGGGGCGCCACTAATTAGGTCAACTACATTTTAAGAGTGACAGTAGTAGCTTCCACATCGTTCGTTTTTAATTAATGAATTTACAAATAAAAAGAGATTTTGAGAAACGTATTTTTTGTCTTAGAGACATTGAATGATAACAGAAAAAAACACATGTTTTTGATAAATAAATAATGCAACGACGCCAGAGTTCATCGTTCAGGTAATGACATTAATTGAATCTTTTACCTTGTAGTTTCTAACCGAAAAAATTCCGATATTATTTTTCGGCCAACTCAACACTTGTGTTACGAAATAACATTTCATGAAATTATTCTGTTCTATGGAATTTGTTTTATAATATCGTGCAAACAACGCGATATACTGTTATACCGCAATATGATGTCGCTTCCTTAGACAAAAGACGCTTTTTCCTCGACACGAACGATCGACGATGGCACGCGAAGCATTGCGTCAAGAGGAAACAGCATCCTTCTCTTTGCTCAGAGAGAAGCGCTCCTGTTTATTTGTTCCTCGGGTACCGACAGCTGTTACCGACATTAACTCCGTCCTGTTTCGTCCCACGCATTCCTGTCCCGTTGTTGTCTCGATCGTCCCTTCTGATCGTCGGCCATTATCGAATCTCCCTCGCGAGCCTCGAGAGAAAGACCCCGCGCT
The DNA here is from genome assembly GCA_014825645.1 of Pseudomyrmex dendroicus. Classification (NCBI taxonomy): domain Eukaryota; kingdom Metazoa; phylum Arthropoda; class Insecta; order Hymenoptera; family Formicidae; genus Pseudomyrmex; species Pseudomyrmex dendroicus. The sequence continues at coordinate 16,679 of QVNZ01022923.1, read as the reverse complement.
ATAAGATGCGCTTTGTTCATTTTATTCATAGGCACGAACCGACGTAAATTTTATAAGCCACGAAATCTCGATGTGATCTCGCAGTTTCATCGTTCGTTGTCAGTTGCAGATAATCAAATTGTTGCTAAGCGACTAAATATATTGTAATTAATGAGAATTCAATAACATAAATTATGAGATTATTTAAATAATAACAAATTAGAGCTTTTCACGATCAACGTGAGCCATACGCTGAATGTACGTGCGCGAAATTTATTTTTAATCGTATAAATTGTTTCGCACAACAGTTCGAAACTTCATATTCGATGCTTGTTTTTTTTTTCTTTTTTATTGGATGCTGCATCGCACATATACATGAATTGCCTATTTAACTTCTATGTGAAATTTAAAACATCGACGATTGCGACATCTCTCGAATTCGAATCTCGCGCATTCGAGTAAAATCGGTAATTCATGTGATGCAAAACAAACATCCAATATGGATTTTCAAATTGATTTCAGTTTGAATTATTAAGAGGATGCTGAACCTTCCTGTTTTACTAATCAGACATTACAATGCAACTTTTCCAATCTTGTGTCTCGTTCCTTGTCTTTCGTTCGTCTTTTCTTTTATTTAGACTGAGACGGATTACTGTTTCTCGTTCTTCCTAACTAATTATTAGATTCTGCTAACGTATATCAAACTATTCTTTTCTCGTAGGCTTTCAACTGATGTGCTCGTGGTCTTATTAAGTTTTCGAATGTGTACTCTAGTGGTGTCTGGTGTTATTTTTCTGTATAACTTTTACATTTCGAAATTACGTGCAACTGTTATTGAAGTTACTGTAGCTCGAAAAAATATTTTTGGTTTTTAAATGTTTTTTTTTGGCAGACACCGCTTTTTTTATTCTCTTTTATTTTGTAAAAGCATTTTTCATCACCGTTTAGTAGTTATGACAAATAGTTATTTTTAATAATGTCGTAATAATATCGCAATAATGTCTTGTCAAGTCACTCCAGCATCTTCTTAAGGGGATCTTAAAGTGGGTCTGTTTTATCGATAAAACTGAATTTTTTGCGCACACTAATCTTTTTTTTGGCTGTGTGGATTGATAAATTCTTTTCTACAATTAAAGTACATACAATAAGGAATCCGGGACGTTCAAATTTATATAACAAAATTTTTAAAAATGTTTTTTAAACTTTACCTTTTTTAATTTTGTTATATAAATTTAAACGTCCCAGATTTCTTATTGTATGTACTTTGATTGTAGAAAAAGATTTATCTATCCGCACAGCCAAAAACAAGATTAGTATGCGCAAAAAAATGCAGTTTTATCGATAAAACAGACCTATTTTAGGATTCCTTTAAGTGTGATAATTTAAAAATATATATTTCGCGCACGCACGCGTGGTCCAGCACGTGATTCACATTGATCGAAAAACTTTTTGCTATTGATATGAGCTTAAAATTTGTAAATTTGTTTGTAACAATAAGATATCAAGTACAAAAGGAGATAAGATATCAAGTACAAAAAGAGATGCAACGATCTCGGTGCCACGTCGTTTTCTTGTCTCAAAAAAAAAAATACGCTCGCACCCTTCTACCTTTGCACACAATCTCAGTTGTTTTTTATCATCCTCACTCACAGGACTCAAACACGTGCGTTACACGTGCACGGTCAATATCTTCCGTTCCTTCATCGCAATCTTCGCGTACAATACACACATTCGATCGCATATGGTCGAAAGACGAGGAACAACAAAGAACACAATGGCAGGCTCTTTTTAGCACAACGCTTTATTGGTATAAATTTTAATTCGCACAGCCCACGCCTTTAAAAATAATTGTCAAATTTTTTTTCACGACTTTTTTCGAAACTTTTACAATCTCGCCCACTACTTTGTCTTATTTTCGTTATTTATTGAGTTGGTCCGAAAGTCTGTTCTATCTTCGCGTTAAAATACGAAAAGACTTTCTAACCAACCTGATATTATTCCATCCCAGTTTACGAGTTCCGAACGGTTTTCTTCCGGCGTTCGGCAGTTCAGTTCTGTCCGCTGAAGGCTTCACTTCGTAAACGCCTCGCTAAAGGATAAATTCGCAACAATAATCTCTATCACAATTTTCGCTGTTTTTTTTTGTTATCGAATCGAATCAATCATTTCGTGCTAAGCGCGAAGCGACAGGTGATACTGTTATCGTGCGAGTTAATGGCGTGTCTTTTTGAGGCTGCGTTCCTCTGTGCACCTGGCTTTCGATCGCCGAAGGGAAGAGAAACGAAATCGAAGGAGACAAGAACAACATCGAACCAACACACACACACACACACACGCGCGCGCCGCGCGTTCATATCTCGCGGGCCACAGGATCATCATCGTTTATCATCGCGTCTCATCATCATCCGACACACTGTTATGCTCGCGCGCACTAACCTCACCTGCGCCCAACCTGTGCCGCGCGTCCATCAAGATATGCAATTTCATTAATTTTTATTAATCGCTCGGTTGTGAAAAAAAGAGAGAGAGAGAGAGAGAGAGAGAAGAAGAAGATACGGACAGTAGATAAAGAAAAAGCACGCAAGAAAGAATCTCGCTTTCTTCGAAGTGTGATAAAAACCGCGCACATTCGTTACGGGCGTTTACAAGTGAGTTGAAAAAAACAGTTCTGGTGTTATATGGCCGGCAAGAAAAATTTGCTAAAGGAATATCGAATTTTTTTATCTCACGAACAAAATGTTCTGTTGGCAAACCAACAAATTTAATAAAATTAGCAAATTTTTGCTCGCTGTTCGTGTACAGTAGAACTCCAGTAATTTCGAACGCACGAGACCGATTCTTCCTTAAAATTCGAAATTATTTTCTTCTCTTTTCAGTTGGTAATCAACTGGTAGCAAGAGACGGAAGATATATGTTTTTTTTCTCTTAGAGTTTCTTTTACTCTTACAATTAAAGGGAAAATAAACGCGCATTCTATGAGTTGCGCAGTCAACTAAAATTTAAAAAAAAAACTATTGGTCCTCCTATAACGGAGGAATCAAAAATGTGATGCTCAGAATTACCAGAGTTTCGCTAGTAATTAATCTTCTTGCAGTTCCGGTAAAAATACGTTTCCGCGTTCGTACGTGAAAGAGATCTCGATACGTAACGCGAAATGCATGGTTTTTTCCTCGGATAACGCGCTTTTTTCTTTTTCTTTTTTTTTATGTAAACGTCGAGCATTATTTCCTGTGTTCGGCATCTGTCGAAGCTAAAAGTCACCAAACATTGAATTGCGAGGGGAGACGACGTGAAACACAGCAGATTGACAGGCGGAAAGAGAGGAGGCTTCGAGGCGCGGTTTGTGCGCGATTTGTGTGTGAGTCACAGGCTTGTTTTGGGACTCGATCCGGTCCCACGGGACGCCTGTGGGGATCCGCGAATGTACAGAGTGGTAGAAGGCGGGAGCACTAAAGAGGGAGGGGGTTGAGCACATCTCGCGACTAATTCGACGCACGTGCGAGGAGAGAAAAGAGGAAGAAAGCCCTCGCGAGAGATAGTCGAAATTGAAACGAGCTCTCGATCGCCGTTCCCGTCAATTACGAACGCGATATTATCTTTAACGAACGTGGACGAAGGGGATGGTTCCTTGTGGATGCACTTTGCCGTCTCTCTCGCTTTACGCCTACTTTGCGATCGCAATAAAAAGAACGAGGTACTAAACTTCTTAACGATCGCGAGTTAATAGCTTGTCGACTTTACGAGAAAGTTTCCGCATTTGTTCGTATCCTTTGTTTCCGCATTTGTTTGTACTTTGTACGTTCCTTTTTTTTATTTTATTTATTTGCACGTTACTAGCACCAGCGGAAATATCACACGGGAAAAAAATTTTGCTACTAGATACGGCCGGCAAGAAAATTTGCTGAATTTACTGAATTTTTTGTTTCGTCAACAAAACATTTTGGCAGAACAAAAAATATTCAATGTAGCAAAGTTTTCGTGCTGGCCGTGCAATAAGTAACCCTCTTGCCGCTTTAGCAAATCTTTTTCGCACATATCGCAACGAAACTCGAACGGTAAAGTTTTTTACAAAAAAAGTCATTTTTTATTTATTGAAAAAACAATTTAAGGACATCAAAAATATATTATCCCTATAAATATATACATATATGTATTACTTTCCAATTTTCCAACGTTAGGGACGATCGGTATTATCGTAACAATATACCGCGCCCCCGGAATCGAATTACTTTATTCCGCGGATTCCGGGCATTATATCTCTCCAAGTCCAGACCGTCACTTCCCATTTTCACGGATGCGCTGCGCTCACCCTCTAATCTCCGTTCGATCTCCTCTAATCGGGATAAAAGAAACCATCCCCGCGCGATGCATTGAGTGCTAATCAGTCTCAGGGAAGTCGGAACGAGTGCCAGGGCGGAATGTATAACATTTTTTTTTTTTTTTTTGTCCTTGAAACACACCAGGCTTAGTCATCAAGAAAACTTCTAAGGGCTCTTCTAATCCTCGATAGCGGCCACTTCGTAACGCTCTCGAGGATTGACGGCGTTTACGAAGTTACGTCTTCGAGCCGAGACGTAACGCGAGACCGCAACGCATATCTAATCACCTCCTCTTCTGGTGTTCGTGTGTTTAAAGATGAGTTGGACTCTGTTTGACTATTTTTACGCAACTATTGCTTGAACCATCGATATTTTTGATAAAACATGTTATCAAAATTTCGAAATCTTTTGAAACTCGTGTTTTTATCGTCGAAAAAAATATCCAATATGTAAGATATATTATCAAACATGTACCAGAAGACGCAAATCGGAGGAAAAAAATGTTTAAATCATGTTCTAAAGTAAAAATTTTGATATCTATTTTTTCCCTGAAGAAATTACCATTTTTATCTATCATTATATAGATTGGAAAACGATAATTTTTCAGGGAAGAAACAAATATCGAAATTTCATTAGTTTTAGAACAAGATTTTAACATCTTTCTCTTTTTTTCTTTTTATTTCTTTTTTTCTTTTTTGGGGAGCTCTATAGCCCAAGTCGAGCCCTGGCCTCTATTCTCTGGTTTTTGGACAATACACAAGTTTTTACGGGCCATTGTTAGCTTGGCGCCCAACTTCCAACCTGGAGAAAGCTTGTAGTGTGTAATCGACGGATTTTAGGTGAATTCCACCGAAAGTGATTATAATCAACCTCTTCGGAGATTCGGATTCAGTTCAATCAAATAAATTTGACTGAGAGATACCGGAGCCGGAAAAATCCGAAAGTGTGGATTCGAACTCGAGACCTCACTTCTCGCAGCCATCGCACTCAAACCGCGAGACCACTGGGTCGGTAATTTTATTTTGATACAGGGGCAATAGTAGTAACAACGCGTTTGATAGAATCAAATTACTGTTGTTGTTGACAATTTGTTCATCCTTTGGAAAAAACAAATGTCAAATTTGGTTCGCACAACGAGCTTTTGCGACGAGCTCGTTAGATACATTAGACACACAAACTGTACAAGCGATTAAAGAAACAATCTCTCTTCAAATGGTGGATATTTCACTTTGTCGGAAATTAATCTGTGTATCCCCTGACGCATTTGCTTGGTTACATATCGGCGTTTACTTTATATATCGATTAGGTGAGACACGCGAGAGTCGAACGCATTCCCACGTCTGACTGAGATATATATATATATATATATATAGATATATATATTGTCTTATCTCGGGCGGAAGAAGCAATGAGAGAGGATAACGAAGGGGACACGTGAGCGTTAAAACGTTAGTGGCAGTGAAGTGAGTGGACGAGTGCGGTTGCGACGTGTTGAAATTCTCTCGCCAAGAAATTTCTCACGGAACGAAACTGTTTTGCGGAAATCGCCGACAATTCTCCATCGTATAATTTTTTTCTCTCTTTGCGAGATAAGTTGTTAAAAGCGTTTTTGCAGGACGTATTTTCGCCGCCATATGAAGTTTTCCGATCGATAGATGGAAAAAAAGGATCTACGACATCTATTTGTAAACAGAATATCGATATCTATCGGCGACAGTGACGAGAGAAACGCCTCAGTGATTTTTCGAACTAACTTTTTGAGTGTTCAGCGCGCGATTATTATTTAATATATCGCGACACAGATCGATCGCGCGCTCGCGCGGCGATGAATCATTCTCATGACAGGCGAATGAATGCCCGGTCACGTTTTAACTCCCCTAAAACCGTCCGTCTCTCTCCCTCTCTCTTTTGTGCAACGGATAAAAAAGAGAAATCGAATTTATTACGACACCCCCCGTGACTGGCGGGTTTCGATAGAGGACCCCGCCAACACAGATTCGATCTTTGCCTCATTGACGGGAGAATCCGACGTGCGTCTTTGTCTAATTCTGAATTGCGCGCCCGCGGAAAGCTCCGAGCTTTATTTTCCAAATAAATTCTATTGCGAGAAGATCTTGTTACATTTGTGCGTAATCTTTTCGCGAATTAAAGGACTGGTTACGGATGTTGCAACGAGTTTCGAAAATCAATAAAACAGAGAGTGTGTTACAGGTCGCGAGATAAGAGATTCTGTCTGAGTCGTCGTAAGATTTTTGTAGCGCTTTTACGCGCCTCATGTCAATCATATTTGTGTCACACGCGTTATGCAGGAACGAATTGAGAGGACTTGACGCGAATTTAGACACTCGTACCGCGAATCACCGTCACGTGAGCGTCAATGATGAAGAACAATTGCGAAATCGACATTGTACATCACTCTTTTTGAAACATCATTTACAAAAAAATCGAGGCATTGAAAATAAATTTCAAACTTAATTCGCGACCGTTACTGGACGCTTTGTTTTTTTTTTTTTTTATTAAAAAGCAAGTTTCATTAAAAGCAACGAAGACTAAACTTGCAGAGCGAAAACGGAATTATTAGACTCGGTATATTATTCCCCAATAGAGAGATAAATTCGCGTGCGCGTGTGACTTGTTATGTTTTTCATCTCCCTACTTACTTGTTGTTTACTTGCGCTGTTCGTTCGCCTGTTCCGACGGGCTGCAAAATTAACGTTTACTCTCTTACCGTCCTTCAAGATCTTCCGATGACGCTCGTCACAATTTAAAACATTAAGACAAATTATTTTAAAAAACAGAAAAAGGTCGATATGCAAATATAAAACTTGAAGTTATAAAAATTATAATATACTTGATCTATTGTTAAGAAACGATAGTCACTTCGCCATTTTCAAAAGCACTATATAGTTTTTTATATTTATTTGCTTCTGTAGAAGCACTTTTTCATATTATACAGTAAATAAAATTAGAAATTAGAGAAAGTTAGGTTATAAAAACGTCGATTTACAGGTTTTTATAGTCGGTATCCAGTACCCTCTTAACTTTCTTTTTGTTTGTCCGATATAAGTAGAGTCGCAATTATTACAGCTAATCCTAAAAACAACGTTTTTCTTATGATCGTAATCTAATCGGATCCTTCAATACTTTGATAAATCTGTTGAGTTTGTTTAAGCCTTTGTAAGCTACTTGAATATTTTTCTTTCTCATCAAAGCAGATAAAATAGTTGAAAAATCTTTTACAAATATATTTGCACCTGTCAGTAACTCTTATCTACACTCAATCACACATGACTGCTATAATTGACCAACAATTTTGACGTATCTTTTTTAAATTGACGAAACTGATTGATCTCTTTTTTTTTGTTATTCAAAAATTTCATTTGCGCTTTCACTGAGGAATAGAGCTCTCATTGGGATTAATTTTTATAATTGAAATGTAACTAAAGTTAAAATTAATTTTTCGATATTCTTCAGTAAATTATTTTTATTTTTTTTTTGTGAATTTTATTCAGATAAAACATCTTAAAAAATTATTAATTCTTGCAAATCGGCCTGCGGTCTCGCGCTCACGCAGCTCTGATGATTAATCATTTGTTTACATTTCATGAGTTTGGTCGCTCGCAAATTGCGTGTCAACGCGGATTATTTGACAGAAACAACGTCTACGATTACTCGCGAGGAGCGCGTATCGGGTGGTAGTGCCGAGGTAAACGGATTAATCTTCTTACTCTCGGTAAACACGGGCAGTTTATTTTGTCTATGGTGCGCGCTGCAACGAGCGTTCTGCATCGTGCACACGCAGAGCGAACGAGTCGCTGTACAACAGCCGCGTGACTGTGCGCGTTTAATGACGCGGCCGATGATCATTCGTTTTATTGAAACGTGGCCAACGCGCAACATACAGCGTGACCTGCGACGGCCGGAAAAAAAATCGATCATAATTCTGCACGTTATTATTCTCTATTATTTATTCTCTATTACTTATTCTTCAATTTTATTAAAACAGAAACGCGTGATGTATGTTCCGTGTGATTACGTGAATTTTTAACAAAACAAAAATTTTAATAAGAACAAATCAGAAAAATATTGTAAAAATATATTATCTATGTTTGAAGGCGGTCTGAAACACGGAAACGGCGGAGTTGGCAGTGCGAGCAGTTCCAGGAGCACCAGTCCGAGTCAGCAGCAACCATCCCAAGGTGGTCTCTCGTTCATTCCGCAACCCAGAAGCCAGAATTCAAATCGACAACCTGCAGCCACTACCCCGAGGTAAAAATCTACGTCGCAAAATAATTATCGAAGATAATTTTTAATAACTTTTAATAATTTTTAATAAGATGAAGTTTTCTTTTGATGTTCTTAATTTTGTCTTTCTTTCTTTTTTTTTTTTTAAATCTTTCAATTGTTTTGCAGTCCTCGAGCATCAACAGTGGGACGACCCAACGGTGGTCTGAGAACTCAACCGCAAGCTCCGCTGTATTCCGGAAACACCGCTCCAGCGCCGCAGCCTAACAAGAATTCCGTGCTGGACAAGTTTAAGCTCTTCAACAACAAGGATAAGAACCAAGAACGCGGAAAAGCCTGTTCGGGAGTCTCAAAGCGTACTTCGAGCTCGTCCGGATTCTCTTCCGCTCGATCCGAACACTCGGACAGTTCGACCTCTCTGTGCGATCAGAGCAAAGCCCAGGTTCAGGAGTCGCCTAAGAGCCGCGCGCTCAAGTCGAAACTACAATCGGCCAAACCGGCAAAGCAGGCCAGTCCGAAATCGGGCAGAAAGGAACAGAGCAAAACCCAGAGCAAAATTGCGCGCACGAGTAAAGGTCCGCCAAGTTCCTCAGAGAAACTGACGACGACTTACAACAATGCGGTTGTTGTAGAGCAAGACACCAAGATCAATAAAGTAGTCGGCATTAAGTTGTCGGGTGACAGGAAGACGCCGAATCTTCAAGAATTGATGAAGCAACCTTCAGTGCCGCAATCTCCAAAGTTGAATCCCTCCGCTCTAACCCCACTTAGACAGATCGCTCCTCAAGATACGAAGAGCGTGACTCTGAAGAACGAGCTCCCGACGACAAAAGCCTCGCCCCGACCCAAGATGGAACTTCCGGGCAAGATATCGGATCCCAAATCTTATCTGCACAGTATAAAACCGCCACCGAACGGTCTAAATAAGGACATGATGATACAAAAGGCCATTCTGGCGAACACCAATGGCATCATCAAACCGTCCGAGCCGGAGATGCTCGCTTGCGAAAATGACGACTTCAATCGCACCTTGAGCATGAATCAGGCGAACCTATCGGACGGCAAGGATCTGATGTCGAGGGAGCTGGAAGTTTTGGAAGCTAGCCATGAAGAACAATCGGGATTGGGGAACTTCGATTCGCCGTCCAAGATTCGAATATCGGACCAGGACAAGGTGATTGCCGAGGAAGAAGTCGAGTCGGTTAGCGAAAAACAGGAATCGATAACTTCTAACCACGTGGATCAGGCGGTGGAGGATGCAAAACCAATAAGCATTGAAGAACAACAACCCACGAGCGATCTTTCCGCGCAGAATAATCTGAACTTCGGACCTAACAATAAACCGCTCGCCGGATCAAGCAGTCCTTTTCACGGCGCGAATCCGGCCGGTGCCGGCCTCAGTCCGAGCTCCAGCATCCCGAAGCCCACCGCTCTGGTGAAAGGCACATCGAAACCGTCGAAAGAGAACACCATGAGCTGTGGCATGCCGACGCCCACGAAGCTGAAAGGTAGCGACACTCTTCATCGCAAGCTCGACCCCAATACGGTGGCGATGGTGTCGCCGATGCCAAGTATTTCGGATCTTATGTCCGAGAGCTCGCACAGCAACTCCAACAGCACCGGCCAGAGCAACTCTAGCGACAGCAGCGTGATTTACAGACCGAGCAGCGAGAGCGGCAGCGAGATCAAGACGATTCCCAATCGAAAGATCGATACCACATTCGAGCAAATGGAGAAGGTTTGTCCTCTTGAAGTTTTTATAGTTGAAAGAAGACAAATATACTGTTATTGTAATGTCTAATGCTATTGTATGTTTATATAAAAGACATATGTGTATAAAACTTTAATAATTACATTATAAATAATTCTGAATAATTAGACTATAAATTAAAAAATACGAGAAGCAACGCATAAAAAGCAAAGCATTTGAAGTCACTTTTAACAAAAACCGTGTCTTTATTTGCACTTTTCCGCGAAGGTGCTGTCGGAAAGCTCGACTTGCGGGGGTTCTCTAGCCGACGACGAGGCCGAGATGACGGTGAAACCGATGCAACCCCTTTTGCGCGGCTACACACCCGGAGCTCGAGGTCTGCAGACTCTGCCGAGTCGCACCGCGGCCAGACAGTACACGGTCTTGCACTCGTCATCGCATCATCACGTCGGCAGTCACCACGATTACGCCGACGTCGACATTGCTTCCGGTTACTTGAGCGACGGCGAGGTGCTGCGTGGAGGAGGCGGTGGCATGAACGTCGGCAGTAGAACCCTGTCGGATTTGTGCGACGGTTATATGTCCGAAAGCGGCGCGTCTCTTTACGCGCGCAGAATCAACCCTTCCTACGGCCACGAGCACGACAGGTAACTTCTTACCTACTCCCCATATATGAGGGAGGATCCGTCGGCGGATTTAAATTGTCGAACGTTGTCGAAATTTAAGAGAATCAACAAGCACTAAATCTCCGCACAAAAGGAAATAGAAAAACTATCCGGAATCGAAGATTTTGTGATTTTGTTGACGAGCGATTTATGACACGCGTCGCAGAGCGTCGCAAAAGTTTCCGACTGGATTGCCAGCCGGATGGATCATTTTTTATCGAGTGAAATATGAGTGAGAAGGATGCGAAGAGAGAAAGAGAAGGGGGAGAGAGAGGTGTGCAACGTTTGCGCACGCGAGAGAGCGGCAATAAATTAGCGTCGCGTGGGCGACACTAAGCGCGCACCGAGTATTGATCAAGAAAGCTCAGGCCTATAAGCCTGTCGCGAGGTGTTTTCGGTGAAAAGTCGCCGGTTTTCTCCTCGCCACCCTTCCTTTTCCCCCGATAATCGTCTTTGTAAAACTTGTTGCTAGAACGGAGAAACGTTTGCGAATCACATTTTGCGCCATTTTGCTCGAAACAGAATTCTCTCTAACGATTTAATTTTAATAATATATTGAGGCCTGAAGCACCGATAGAGAAAATTTCGGCGACGACTTTTGCAATTCCCGCGGCGATTAATTTCTCACCGTCTTTAATATTTCATTTAAGTCTCCCTCAAATTACCGAGAGAGAGAGAGAGAGAGAGAGAGGAAAAGAATTGATTTTCTTTCTTTTTTGAGGGGGTGCATTTGACACACGGAGAGAGACGCTATTTTAGACTAAACGTACGTTTAGACGTTTATCCGACGCACAAAGTGTGGATTTCCGTCGTGACTCGTTCATTACTCGTTTTGCCGTGCGCGCTCTCTAGCAAACGAAATATCCACGACCGACTGAGAGAGCTTTATTATTAGCGATGCTCTGGCATCCGCGTGTGTATTCAAATTAAGATTTCAAGCGATGAAGAGCCGGAGTCTATAGTGAGAGAAGCCCAAAGCCCGTTTTTCGAGAGCTTTTTTTTTATGCAAAATTCTTCTTATTGATCAGACGGGTTTTTTTTGTCTCTTCTTGTTTACGAGCGTCTTCTCCACTTTTTGCTCAGCGATCGGTATTCCGATCGAACTCGATACGAGCGCGGAATTTGCGCGGCGGCAAATTTTGTCGCGTGTTTTTTCTCTCTTCTTAGCTTCTCTTGACAATATTCTCAAGTTTCTCCCAATTTATCTTCACGAGGCATCTCGCTTGAATATCGAAACTTCCATCGCATCCACCTCTTCCCATCAAGGGGGATGATTTTTGCGACGATCTCTCTCTCTCTCTCTGTATAATTCACACGCGTGTCGAGCGACTCGCTGAGTGAGTCACGACAACACGACTCGTAGTTCGCGAACAAGACGCGACTGTCACGTAATCTCCGACTACAACGCGGCGGCAACTCTAGTTAGACAAAATTCGCGGCGGGCTAATTCCGGAGGCGCGTCCAATTACTCAACGCCGCGGCGGTGCCGCTGCTTTTACGCCGCCGCGATCGAATTAAAGCGCGGTCGGTCGTCCGATTAATCCGCGAGCGAGCGAGATTCACTTCACTTCCGCAAATATTCTCCATTTTTTTCGCATATGTTACCTACTCGCACATACACACACACACACACGTGTATTGTATCATAGAATTTTGCATTATTTATTTAAAACCGTTTTTTGCTTTATAAAATTACAAACAAAACGGATTTCCTTTGTCGATGCGATTTTATTTCCCGACGTATTTTCCATTTTCATGGTATTATTCGCGCACGCGCGCGCGATACTCTTGCGTTTGACACGCGCGCGCGCGCGCACACATGTATCCTGGAGGACGTGATTAATATTGTTCTTTTATATCCGTATATCGCACCGACACGCGCGCTATGGGGGTGTTGTTTGCCATAACGCGTTTCCGGAAATGTGCCGGAGGCCACGGCGCCGGACCCCTTCGTCTCTAACTCGCTTTAGCATAATCGAGGCCACGCGCGTATCATCCCGTTTGAAACCCGACGCGCTTTTCGGAAATTCAATATACTCGGCCGAGAGAGACCCTTCCAGAACAACCCTCGTCGTCGCTATCGCGTCGAGGAAAACCTCGTGGAATCTGCAACAAAGACAAGACCCTCCCGACATATTCTAACGATTACTCGCGGTTTCGCAAACGTTCTTTCTCTCTCTCTCTCTCTTTCCTCTCTTTCGCCGCTAAAAAGATCCGCCTAAGTGCGTTTACAAATAAATATTTAATTCACGCGTCCAAACACACGTACGTAACGTATGTGTGTTACGTAGTTTAACAGACAATCGTCTATTTGTTTGACGTATTTTCTCTAACCCTTCGTTGCCAGGCCTCAAAAATGACGACAAGTTGGATCTGTGAGACCCACGCGACTTCAAGATCTCCGCGGAAAATCAATATTTTTTCAATTTTGGTTTTTTGAAGCGAAAATTTGAACAATTCTGCATCGATAAAAAAAAACAAATTGAAAAAATCTTTAGTTTCGAAGATATAAGTTAAAAAAACCTAATTTTTTCTAGAAACGCAATTTTCGAATGTGTCTGGGGAACCCGCGTCTGGACTTGAAGGGTTAATAGTCACATGAAAAAAAACTTGCTAGAATGGCAAAAACTTAGTTACTTTATAGTCTACTATTAGTTACCATACGGCAATATAGTTGCTACATTGCGCCAACAAAACATTTTGTTGACGAAATAAAAATTCAGTACATTTTTTTGCTGGCCGTATAACAAAACTTTTTTTTCCCATTTTCAAGGGTTTCTCCGTCTCGCAGTTTCCTCAAATAAACGGCGTTACATTTGTCCCGCTATCACAGTTACCTATTGGTATAGCGCTTCTGCTTCGTCCTTCGGGGAAACAACACGCTTCGATTTTAAAGGGGACGATGTATACATTCTCGCCCGCGCTGCGCGCCAGAGCGAGAAAGAGGCAACTCGTCGCGAAAGGCAATGCGGCGCGCGGACGAGGCCGCGTTTATGATGTTGTGTGTATGTGTGTGTGTGTATGCAGAAAGATAAGCGCCTTTGTCCGTTTCTGACAGCAGCCTCTCAGCATTGTCCTGCGGCTCTTCTCTCGCCGTAGGATTCGCGCGCGCGTCCCTCTTCTTCGCCCTCGCACATTCCATCAAGATGAGGATGCGCGCTGCCCGATGCATCTTTCTCGCGCGTCTCGTGCAGCCGCACGCCACGTATATATCGAGCACACGCACGTGCGCCAGATCGACGCCAGATCCGATGGCGCATTGTGAAAGTAGGTGTGTGCTCGTTATCGTTCGAGAATTTAGAGCGAAGCGCGTATCGAGATGAAAAAAAATCAATCCTTGCAAGGAAAAGAAACTTTGAATAAATAAATTTGTAAAATTAACAAACGTCAGAGTGGAAACGTTCTAAAATATTTTAAATAAAATTTTCATCTTAAAAAACACGCGGCGATCTCTTCTCTCGACTTGCAATAAAGTCTGTGTCTTTATTGTAATTCAGGACACATTTTCCACGTAAACTTCTCATCCCCTCTCCGATGTTCGCTCTTTTATATTGGATCGCCGTAAAAATGTGCAATTAAAAGACTGTGCGCGGGAGACACAATGCGAGAGATCTATTTATCTAGATGAACCCTCTCTTGGCAAGAGAGATGATATTCGCGCGCCTCGACGCTTGCGTGTGGACGTCGTGACGTCACGGCGATCGATTCGACGTCGTGCTGCGCGGTGGCGCGATCTGCCGGTGTCGGCGCGTTATTTCGAGGGGTGGTTCGACGGGAGGGAAGGGGGCGTCGCGGCGGGGTTGCTTTTCCGACGACGAGGCGGAAGAAGGAGTACGTGCCGAGCCATCGAGGGTGGGGAGTGTCGTCTTCATCCTCGATGTCCTCGCCCTCGTCGTCGTCGTCGTCGTTGCCGACGAGAAGAGACGCCGAGTTTTGTTCGGGTTCGCGCGATAGTTTTTTTCCCCGGCCGGTTTTATGTTTCGGTGAAGCCTTCGCGCTCGGGGAAATACCTTCGCCCGGTGTGACAGTGTCCTGAGTGAGGGTGGAAGACCCGGAGGTATACCCGGAATCCGCTGAAAGAAGCGCGGCGGCTCAAACTGAACGGTAATCCCGTGTCTTTGTTTGCTTTTTGTTTGCCGGTTGTTAAGATATTGGCCGATGAATGTGGGATGAACGCGATAGAGCTGTAAATGGTGGAGAAGCGTTGAGGGGGAAAGCCTGGGAAGCGTGTGCTTCCTCTCTCTCTTTCTCTTGTACGTTACGCGTACATCAGACTGTCTAGAATTACAGATAATGATATAAAAAACAATTAATTAATGAAACAAAAGGATTCGAGTAATTTTTCTTAACAAAAATCATTCCTCATCCACGTCAATCGAATAATTTCGATTATAAACTCGGCAATGTATCGGATACTTGGACGCGGGATGTCGCGAGAGAAAAACAAACTTTTTTCTTCGCGAGCGCGACGGTGAATTATCTTTTGCTCGAAACTTATAATTCTCCGCGCGTATTCTTTGCTCCCGGCAACTTTTTAATTATTGCCAAAGCAATTGTCCTCGTGATCACGAAGTTCCGTGAGCAACGAGTCCAAGAAGTGACATTCGAAGTTTCCACTCGCAGTTCGAGTTTCTTGCGCGAGAACAAAGTTAACGTGCGCGCGCGCGAGAGTTATCGCTTCAATTCCGACGACGACGTCGAGTTTTCCGCAAATATTTAATTCGGCGCGCAAAGTGATCAACGAGTTCGTCGAATCACGGAAGGCGAAATACAACACGGGAGTTATGTCGCAAAATAAGAAGAAAACATTTTTTGTCGATAGCCAAGAGAGAAAGAGAGAGAGAGAGAGAGAGAGAAAAAGAGAAAGAGAGAGAATCAAGCGTGACGTAAAGTTACTTCTAATTTAAAATGTCATCCATGAGAAGCGCATCGTAATTAAAGCAATAGTAAGAAAGATTATCTCTAATTAATTATTCAGTTAATTTGGAGCAACCTTATAATTTGTTAATTATCGCATCTCGCGTTAAGAACTAAGAAATGTGTAACATACAAGAACTTCATCAAAAATTATCTTAGTAATGTTATTTAGAAAAAATATATGAAAACGTTCGCAATACTAATCTACTTTTAGACTTAATTAAAGTTTCAAGTTTAAGTAATTAGAGACTTTAAATCTTTATTATCAAATCCAAGGAATTAGAATTGCGTTTAGTAAAAGGAAATTGGTCGCGTGAAGGAGATATTTCGAAACAAAAGAATCTAAAGAAGAATTTCTTTGGCAAAAAACATTAATAATTAAGCAAGTTTCGTTAATTATTATTATATTAGATATTCTTTCCACGCGCGCAGCGTTGACGGAAATTTTATTTGGCTGTTTCTTCTTAAGATGTTTTGAGCTCGTGAATCAGTTTCAGCCCCAACTCGTTGCTCGGGTTGAGCACGTTTTTTTTTTTTTTTTTACGACGCGCATTAACCCTCAGCCGGTCGCCGCCGTAAGGGCAGTTAAAATAACGACTGCCATCTAAAACGGCGCGCGTGCGAGATAAATTTATAAAAGCTCGCTATAAAATCGTACACAAGAGCTTCATCGAGAACGTGTTTATTATTGTATTTTTTTTGCCGTATATTCATACACCTCTACCGTTTACATACGTATACCTTTTCTACGAGCTCTGTGATTTTTCAGTTTTTTTTGTTCAATCCTTGGTGTCAACGACGTATTGGTCGAGAGTTACGTAGAACTGATAAAAAAAAAACTTA
>QVNZ01022922.1:0-21285 GCA_014825645.1 Pseudomyrmex dendroicus | reverse complement strand
TATATATATATATATATATATATATATATATATTATCATCTTAAAGATTCTTTACAAGAATATTTACAAAAATACTAGTCCAACCAGTACGTGATACCAGTTCGTGGGAACTAGCTACGCCCGCGGCTTCTCTGCCGTGTCGCCTAGAGGCGTAATAGCACTGCGGATGCAATAAGAGCATGTCCAATACGTTTAAAACGCAAACCCGTTGTCAACACACGGACTTTTCGTGTTCACCACGTGTACATTCTCGCGTACAAAGGCAGAACTCGAAGCGCTAGTTTGAGCTATACATTTGATTTTGTATTTGACATGTCACTTTTTCTATGCGAATTGTATATTTTGCTTTTGTGCAGATGGATATTATTCTCGATTTTATTATTATACATATACTTTTCTTTACAAAAATCGCAACCGATAAAAAAAAATAGATGTACGATCGATAGTATACGCGATTCTTACTCTAATATAAAACAGAGATGCTGCTGTTGTACAAACTGTTTTAAATATCGCATATGCATCGCGCTGCAGGTAAAACTGTCACAGCGATGTCTATATAACATTTGCAAATTCCGAGAACTATATCGTGGATCGTGATGGTTGACCTAAAAACGCCATAGCGTAGATCCTGCGGTCGTTCGCGGACTCACACGAAAAATTAAGTCTGCAATATTAATTTTGGGAAGCGGCTAGCGCGACAATACACCGTATTCTTTTATTATCTTTTGTGAATAGCAACGTATCTGATTTTTTTTCTTTTTATTGCATTATTGACGTGTTTGAATTTAAATGAATTTAAATATCCGGATTTGTGTATTGTCTCTCTCTCTCTCTCTCCCCTTCGGTAGTTGTTTGAATTTAAACGCGGAAAATGTGACAGAGTTCTTCAATAATTGGTATAATATAAATTGCGTTATTCCATTAAGTAAATAAATACATATCATTAATCCTCACTAATTAGATATCGCGCACAGTGATTGCCGAATACTATCACTTTCACATCTCTGAAATTACATATTGCATATTACGTGCATTCGCGCGTTTGCCTTTTTCATGAAGATCCACTGTATTTAATCGCAGATCGGATAGAGAGACCGACACACCGATAAAGGTTATACACATGCATAAAACCTCTCGCACGCATACTAAGTTTTAATAAAGTATTGTAATGAGAACAGTGGGGATGTTCGCAAAGGGTGGAATTTGAATTTTAAATCCATTAGAACACAACACGAATTTTAATACCACATTAATAATAAATACACTGATATATATGCGAGAAAATTATTATTTTATCGCAACGTTATATAATTATTATTCCCTGTAGAGCGTATAACATATATTATTCTACATGTCTCTACTTAATATTATTACAATCGCGTATAATTGATTTGATTACACGTATATCGGCAAATAAAGAGAATTTTCATGTAAATTATCGATGAAATAAAACACGTGTGCACACTAAGTATGAAAAGCTGCGAGTATAACAAATAAATATACTTATCAATATTAGCGGACTAAAACAATATTAATTGTAATGTAACATTATAATTAATACTGTTATGTGAAATTATAACTTGTTTGCATTAGTAAAATATTTGTATTTAAACATTCTTATTTAAGATTTATTGTCTTAAATTTAATTTTTCTATAAATATACGACATTTTCTTTAAACCGTTTAAATAAAATTGGATATATATATGGCATAAATATAACGAGAGGATATTATTAATTACCTCGAGGTGAATCAATAATCAAATAAAGCACCTTAGTCATCCGATTATCGTTAACGAGTTTACACTCGTGTGTTATCTATCTGTACTAGTTTTTTTATTTAATTAAAGAAAATTTGCAAAAAGCGTATATTTTCTACAAAAACAATTAGCAGATATATGAATCTGTTATCTCTATAAAAGATGCAGCTACAGAAATTATTAAATAAAATAAAATATATTTAAATCTATTAAAATAAAATAGAATATATTTTTATAACCAGTTTGTTGACCAGACGAGGCGTACGTTAGGTCGGTTAAAGAGACGAGGTCGCGCAATTAGTAAATACAAGTGAGCAAGAGTGCTTTATGCACTGCAATCAAATGGTCTCCGTAAACTGATGAATATATGTCGCATTAACTAACGTGCCGGTTGTACTTCATATGTATAGCTATAATATGTTTGACATTTGTGCGCGGCAATTCTCATTAACTACATTTTGCAATCGCGCACATGCACGCCGCCAGTTTTTAATATTATTTCCCTAAAATCACGTGACAAAGAAAGTAAAAAAAGAAAAAAAAACGTAAAGTCTTAGAGAAATCTCTTTGCGACAGACAATTGTAATCTGATAGTTTTAGACAGCATCCTTTCTTGTCCGCACACACGGATGTATTGTTTTATTTTTACGTGTAAACACGATGGCGTATTTTATTTCGAGAAACGTGCATCGCATATTTGCATCCGCGCAGTATAATAATATTACATCACTCGTCATTTGTTAAAGCAACTTATGAATAATCTCGCGATGCAAATGTCACTGTTTGCTATGCCGTGTACGAATGATTGTACTCGCTACGTTGTACGAATTAATTGGGACGACAAATCAAGTTGGACGCGGGAGGAAAGTGAGCAGTGCAAGAGACGGAATAATATTAAGAAGAAGAAGAAGAAGAAGAAGAAGAAGAAGAAGAAGTAGAAGAAGAAGAAAAAGATATGAGACGCGAAAGTTGCAACTAGGTCTCTCACTCTCTCTATTTTAATATACAAAAGTGCACACTTTCCGGCTTATTGCAACTAGCCGGACTTCCGGATATTATTTCGACAAATGATAAAAGCGACTTGTACATACACAAGACGCGTTTGTTACTTGTCGTTGTTCGAACAACCGGCAGCGTTAATCGTAATAATCGCGCGCTTGAAAACGGTTGTTACGTTACTTAACCGCATGTGACCTATTCGACAAAAGGATGAGCGGCGGGAAGGATGCGGTAATGTCATAGTCGTTGCTTTCACCGTGTAACCATAGATTAATGCGACATAAATGTGAGGATAATCAGAGAGTTTCGCAATTAACACGTGCAGGCGCGTGGAATCTAGTTAACGCGCGGTTAACATCAACGAGGTTTGTAATCAATGACGACCCATCTCCCTCCCCCCTCCCCCCGTCCTTCGTTCCCGCTTTTCTCCATACACCAGCCACTGACTCCGCCTTCTATAGTTGCATCAGTCTTCCGCAAATGTAAGTGCAGTATTTCTCCGTACTTTATAAACCACACAACTTCCTCGTTCTGAGAGTAACGTTCAAAGTTTAAAATGGACTTGCTGTTTTGTATCAAGTGCATGATGGCAAATAAAACGATTCTTCTCATTTTCCGAAGTTGCTCCCTAAGTGCACAGTTTGCAAAAACATTGTCTTGTGATTTTATTGACACTTTTTTTTGTCATACCACACCGCTCAATTGCTTCCGCCATTCCATTAAGAGCGATATATATATATTTCTCTTAATATATACTATATATCGCAGTTCGCGCTGATTCATTTTATTTCATTTTATTAACGGTTTATTGCTTTCTTATCGCCATCGAATTGTCCAGATTGAACTAATACAATTTACGAAGTACATTATTTACTCATTCAGAATGTTTGGAGCAAACTCTCGCCGCGCTTTGCGCCATTAATTATCAGCGCTGAATAATCTTAAAATACAAATATCGATGTCTTCTGTGGTGTGACAATAAAAGAAAATCGACGCAAAGAGATCGATTGAAGAAGCGCAAAAAAAAAAAGCGCGCGTAATTTGTTTTACGACTTGCAAAAGTCGTCTGCAACACACATATTGTAATTTTTCATGCGAGTGTCAAGTGTTGAATTTCCTTTGTCCGAACGTCATGAACAATTAGATGAAACAGTGATCGCCAGTTCACACACATCTATCAAATGTGAATAACGAATAATTGAGACGAAAACGCTATGTCACTGTGAATGACATCACGATCATGGAATTGGATGGTCACGTCACTACATCATGCAGTCGCAATGTGTGGGGAAAGCACGGAAAATACATATGTATGTCACGAGAATGTGCAAAAAATAAATGTTGCCTCTCAAAATATTTATGTAATTTATATCTCTGCGTTATCTCCGTGTTTCTTTTTCTGCGAAGAAAACCGTTGCTTACACACGCGTCGTATATTTTGTGCGTAATGTACATATATACAATATGCACAAAATTATACGAGTAAAATATACATATATACATGTATTCTCTTTACGTTCCGCACATCATCATAAACTTAAACAGCTTGCCAAAACTTTTAAAAACTTTGCAAAGACTGGATAATATTAAACTGCACAAAGTATAAAAACTCGATTGAATTCTGACATCAAATAAGATAGCAGCAGAGCTCATCGTCAGTTTTTGAAAGCTTTCTCCTAAGGATGAGATGGCGAAACTCGTTCAACTTATAATTGGATCTTTGCGATCAGACAAGAGGTACAAATCAGGCGGTATACAGCTTAGCACCCGCATTAACAATGAGATGACAGACAGATATAGATCCGATTCGTTGGCGCTTAAAGAACTATTCAGAAACTTGAAACGATCCCTCTCTTCCTTTTTCTCTTTCCCCCAGATCTTTTCCGTTACCTTTCTCCAAATCCCACGGTCTCTCAACCTTCCCTCCCCGACAGTACTTCGTCCTTCCTTCTTGTTGTCGTTGGCATCGTTATACCCGTCGAAACTTTTGCCTGAACTTTGTAAGCCCTTTGAATCGTCGAAATCTCGAAACTCACCGTACTCTCTGTTTCTAACCTCTCGCGCCGTTGATCGCCGTTGTAGTTTTATCGAAATCCCGCGACCGACGAAACAAAGTGTGAACCAGGAAAAGCAATGTTGAGACAACTATCTCGGCGTGGTTTAATAGCCGAGTCCTTTGCGCGGCAAGTTACTACTACATTTCGCTTGAGATAGTTGCGAAACGCGAGACGTGCTAAGTCTGTTTCCCGTAAGCGTTCGGAAAATTTTGATGGGTTTTATTGCGTTGTTGTTTAAACTATTTCGCGCAACATATAAATTGTTTCTCTTGCGCAATTAATATATGTCTGAGCTGTGTTTAATTAAACGTTTAATTAAAATTTTAATTAAACGGTAATTTGTGTCTGAAAAGATACATCGAATGTTCAGTATTCACATATAAAAACTGTTGTGATGCGCATATATTATATTTTCTACCGCTTCACTTTTATTTATAATTAAAAAAAGAGCCGCGCCACACAGGAAAGTATTGATTGCCAGGTTTCGGACTGTAGGTCGATTGTGATTTGCCAACACTTGGCGATTGGCCAAAGCCGTTTCCGTAGACAAATGTCCGTTCAACCACGAAGATATAAGTCTGTTTAGTTTTTGCTCCTTTTTTTGCAATACCGCCTCTTTCCTCGTCTCTCCTCTCTTCACGTCTCATATGTTGGAAACGAAAAGTAGTTACACTTCCATAAGTATAAGTAGAGGATAAAATCACGAGAGAGAGAGAAAGAGATAGCGCACACATTAACAAAAATTTGTAAAAGAGAGACAAAAACCAACAATGAAAATTATGTTAAGACGTGTGTACAACGTTTTGAGAATGACTGCTTTTTATAAAAGTGAATTTAAATTTAATTTATAAATTGCGAGTTTTCGTTTTCATCTCTTTCATCGAGACAGATGAGACAGCGCAATATTTCACTGTAACTATTTGCCAAATAATTTTATTTCTTTATTTTCTCGTTATTCCCACACATAGCACATTTTATTGAAATACGTATTACGCGTTTTATGTAAAACCACACTCCGAACAATTTATGCACATCCGCGTTATCATAATCTGTGTGCGGCGCCGATTGTATATTTTAATTAGTTTCGAAAATACTTCTCGCATTCGTTTTCGTTCGCGTGGTGTCTTGCGGGAGGAAACAAATCGTCGTTTTCATCTCTGGGAGAAAACAGACATTTCTTTTCCTTGAAAATCCTGTTTCCGTTTACCTTACTCTTAACTCTCGCGGAATTCTCGGGTAAGCCTCAAATTTTCCATGTGAAACGGTGGGCTTATCAGTGACAAACGCACGCAAAAGACGTCACGTCACAATGATATGACATCGCATAAATTATCGTCGAACTGCTGATATAATCAAACAACTGCGTGTTCGCGTTTTTTTTTTGACTTAACTCTTAAAGGCCACAGGTGAAATTTCACCCCATGCAAATTTTATTTCAATGTTATTAAAAAACATAATCATTGTCAACGCTAATTTTAGGATACTTACACAATTATTAGATTTTTTTGACAACTTTTTTTATTTCTAAAATAAAAAAATATATACTGCGGTGAAGTTTCACTCATGATAGCATTAACGTGATTTTATGATAGCTTTTAAAAGTTGATGTTACATATCGATTTATAAAAAAAATTAAAAAATGTTAAAAATTATCATCCAAGTAAAAAAAATAATATAAAATTTCAACAACCTCTTGTACGTATCTCGTAGTAGAGAAACTGATGATCGGAGAAAAGTAAGAAAAAGAGAGAGAGAGAGAGAGAGAGAGAGAGAGCACTGCGGTGAGACAGAGCGATCACGAATAGGAGGTCGTGTGTGGTTGCGTCGAGGGAGTCAGTGAAAGGGTCGCGTGGTATATGGTCGACTTTATCGAAACCTCAGATTTATGACATCGTCGGAGTAAGCGAGAGATATCGGAGAGTAAGATCGAGTCTTAGCGAAAGAGAAACCTGTTTCCCATCGCGTCTTTGTTCTCGTTTCTGCTGTCAATACGGTCTGTCGTGTCATATCGCGTTATCTTTTTTTTTAGTTCAGACTAAGCGTATTTACACATAGCCGCGATGCGAAACACCGTCGCATTGAAGAAAGAAAAACAGAGCTCGATCGAGCCCTCTCTCCTTCGAACCCGCTCCTTTCGCGATTTATTCACTCCGTTATGCGTATACGAGCTTTTCATGTCGCGATACGCGCGCTTATTGCGACAATACCGTAGCATTGCCCGTACGAGCGCTCAATTGGCTATACTTTTGCGCTTTATAAAGTGTATACACTGTCGTAGTATGTCATGCGATGCTTGGCAAAGATACGTCTCTTTTTGCGAGTATTCAATTTATCCAATAGTTTTTCCAAAGCGAGATAGTGAAAAGACTCTCACACACACATATACCCACGCAAAAATATTTTTGAGTTGAAGCTCCTTCTTTTTTTCTGTGTGTGTATGTGTGTGAACTTTTGAATTTACTCGCAGTATAAAAAAAAGTACAAATCCCGTAGCGAGCGAAAATAAGAAACTGCTTAAAACGTTGACGAAGAACTTCACTCCTTCATCAACGTCTACAGAAAAGTGACCTGAAAGCCCATTGGGAGCTATTATAGTGTACCGGGGAATCTTGCATAGAACGAAAGGAGATAAATCGAACGTGAGCGAAATATCGGATTCCGTGATTCCCAGACTTTCATTACTCGCCACGGGCTATTCTATCGTAGATCGCGCGCGGAATAAGGAAAATACGAACAGAAAGCACTTTCTTTCTTTCTTGCGTGCGTCGCGTTTCATGCGACCGACCGCATTTCTTTTTCCGTGCCCGTCGTCCGATAATTGGCGTTGCCGTCGGCGCCCTTCCCGAATTTCTCATGGGACAGCTCCGCGACCCGTTTTCTTCCTTCCATCTTTGCAGTTTCATTTTCAAAGTAGATCAGAAGTATTTTCAACAATATTTCGCTATATCAGAATCCAAGATGCATTTTGTCCTGTGTAAAATTTTCGTCGATAATCGTGAAAATGAATATCTGCGTCGTAAAATTTTTTGCGTGCGTTAAATAAATCCAACGTTATCCGCGAACGACTTAAACGATGTTCAGGGACGTAAGTATGAAATGATGTTGTAACCCAAAGGCGCAATTTCGCAGGGAAATGACGGCAATCGTTGCGCAACTCGTCTCTCGCTTGAAAGGTTTTTCTACTTCTCTCCGCTTTATTTTCAACAGACCCCAAAGATCGCGCACGGCGATTTATGTACACGTTCTTCGAGAGATGTACAAACGACGTCGTTTATTTAAGCGCTCGTGAAGATTGCGCGGCTCGTATTCTCGAATCCTTTCTACGTCCCACCAATCCATCTTCGTCTGATTTCCGCGCGCTTTAGCATCCCTCTTTTCTCACCACCGGTCTCGCTCATGCTCATGAAGTAATCCCCGTACTCGTGTAGGTTCAATTTTAATGTTCGCCATCGAGCGGAGCGTACCTCCTTTAAGACTCGATTTCAAAACTCTTAAGATGACTGCTCGACGTCGGCTGACTTAAACTTTTCACATGCTTTTACGTCGAACTACTTTAACATGTCAAAATTATTTCATTATGCTTGCATCGGTAGACAGTAACGTGCCGATAGAAAAGCGATCGATTCTTCGGTGATATTGATATTTCAACTCGAAGAAACTTCACCTTTCTCTTATATTAATAAACTCTGATATCGAACCATCTTGAATTATTAAATGAAAGTTTCCCTGAATTATTTTTTCCGACAAATGCAATTTGGTTATTTGTGGTAACTTGGTCCTTGGAAAGAATTTAAATTATTTTCAAGAAATATCTTATTCAGATAATCTATATATATAAAGAGAATTTTACAAATATCTATTTATAATACTCATTAAATATTTTTATAACAAAACCACAAGAAATTTACAATACTGTCTTACGAAAAAGTTTTGCTATTATATGGCCAGCAAGAAAAATTTGCTGAAGTCTATTGAAGTTTTTATTACATCGACAAAAATAAAAAATTCAAAAATAAAAAATTCAATAGACCCAACAAATTTTTTCGTGCTCTATTAAAATACATTTATTTTGGTCTTGATAGTCAATCCAAATTTGTCTTTGCATCAAAAATACATCACGTGTTGTCATAATTATACAGCATAAAAAACAAAACACATTTTCTACATGTTTTAAGACAAAAGTGTGCGTTAGCCAAAATTGCTTCAGTTTTTTAAGTGAAACGAAAGCGAAACTTTCGCTTTGTGGCATAAAGCGGAAAATAATGGCGGCTTCGTAAATAGCTCATTCGAAAACGATTTTCCTGATTAAGATCGAACGGCACGAGTCAGCGGCCAGCGCGTTACTTTACAGCGATCGGTCCTATTCGGCCGCAAACTTTCGTACTCAATTAAAAGTTATAAATGAGACTGCTCCTCCGTAAGCTCGCTTCTTCGTCCAGTGAAGCATCTACACCTGCTGCCGAACCCGATTCGCGATTCGTGCAGGACGCTAAAACTAGGCTAACTCTGTCCGCCAACATCTCAGAGTATCTCTCTCGCGATAAATCCCAGATAAATAGTTGCCTCCATGAAATGCGATTAATGGAACTTCCGCGATACGATCACAAGTCGAAATTACATCGAGGCCTTACGCGCACTTGTCCAATCGTCATCGGACGTTAACATGAATTTTCTATGGAGAAAAGTTTTCTTCTTCACATTGAATTCTCCGATCGGTCCGTTTAATACAATCTGATAAAATTTACTTTGTCTTTCCAATAGATTCGAATGTTATTAAATGTCGTTCAATAAAATAAATGTTGATAGGAATAAGAAAAAAAAACTTTTCCGCAGAATTGAATTAATTGTCGGTGATATTCTCTCGCAATCTTTTCCTTCAATTATCTGATATTTTCTTTTTTATTTTCGCAGAGGGGAACAAATAGTTTGCAGTTTCTCTTTAATCGGATGTAACCTTTGTCGATAATTTATTACACGAGAGAGAGAGAGAGAGAGAGAGAGAGAGAGAGAGAGAGAGAGAGAGAGAGAATATTACCGTAGAGACAGTTTCAAACAAGCGCGGTACAATTTACAAGCAGATAATTTAAATGTCGAATTACACAATATGGAATGATGTAGCGCAAAGTTAACTTGATTGGCGGAAATTTACAGTCACGAAAGACAGTGTATTGTACGTATGTACATGTAGCGATGGACGTGGAACCCCATTAACTCGCGGCATCGTATGATCGCGGAAAAAAAAGCGAAGGTTCGGACTAATGAAATATTAACGACTCGAACGATATGAGAGTTTCCGCGGGATTTTTTTCAGCAAAATGCTAACAATAAAGCGTTCTCTCTCTCTCTCTCTCTCTCTCTCTCTCTCTCTCTTTCTCTTTGCTCACCTAACTATCTATCTCATTAATTTTTACTGCAACTATATTTGCTTTTTACTGTACAGTGTAATCTATTTCGCTTTAGGTCGTTACGCTGAGGAGTTTTGGCGCGCGGCGTTTATTTTTCTCATCTCCAAGTAGCTGCTAGCGGGTTTCTTTCTCGACTTTCTTCCAAAGCAAACTTTCCCTCTCTTATTTTCTCTGTGTGATAAAACTTGATGCCGCGATAATACGGTTCGTAAATTCACGCTAAATGAAATTCCTTTTTTGCCGTTTAACGCGCGACGTCGCGTCACAATATGTACACAACGACGACACTATTACATTCGCGCGCGGGGGGGAAGAAAAAATATATAAGGACAAAACCGTGTCGTGAAAACCTGGCTACAAACGAGCCAGGGTCATCGTCATAAATCAAGTGAGCAGCTTCCGAGCAAATGCCAGGCCGATCTCGACAATGCTAGGCACATCGGGATATAAATCTCAACAGATTCTCCCCCGGGCAATTCTCTCTCTCTCTCTCGGACGTACGTTGTATAAAAAAGTATGGACAACGTGAAGCCACCCATATCGAAAAATATCCCTTTTTATTATGTCGATTGTCTAGACACGCCGTGTTACATTATTATCCCGAAGCTACTTACGGCGCTAAGAGACGCTCAATTTTTCACGAGAATTTCGAGGTGTTATAAATACTTTTAAGCTCTTTTTCACATTCACTCGGCCATTTGCGCGACGGTGAGGATTTTCACACACGTGTGAAACAAAGCCACTCGTTGTTATAACAGAGACGGCACAAAAGTTTTTTACGCGACTCGATGGAAGCATAATGAAAAAGTCGTATTGAAGCAATATATTTTATATCGACTATCTATCTCTCGATTAAAATATAGCATTGCACACTCTTGATAAAACGGTAACATAATCTTTTGTTTGCATATGTACACATGTTATAGGTATTCAATGCGCGATCGTTTTCCTGAATATGATGCATCGCCGACGTAATGTAAACTCTAAAACACACGCCTCGTGGTTGTATTAATTTTTTTGCGTCTTTTTTATTTTTTTAAATTAAATAAATCTTACCGATTCCTTGAGAGTATGTTGTATGTTATTTCATGTAATAGCGCATGATAAAATACACTCACGTAAGTGTATATAGATACACCTATGTAATACATTGTCGCGTACATGCGCGACATGTTCATCGTAGCCGCACGAAAGCTTTTACACGACTTTATATCGCTATGAATCCGGCGGTCAGAGAATTTTTCACTGACGTTCTATTTCACTCGGCGTATAATAAATTGATGCTGCATCCGAAAATGGGGAAAACAGCGGAATCACGGCCGCGCCGTAATTCACAGGTGACCCTCTTCCCTCTCCCTCCGGTTTAACGCACCCCCGACGCGAGGTCGAGCGCGTTTTACAATTACACTCACGATGACCTCGCTACCTCGTCGTTGCAGACCCTATATACCGCATTGCCATCGACACCTCTATCCGCCACCCTCTCATCTAAAATCGAAGAGAATTAATGGAAATGACGCGGCCCATAAATTTCGCGCGACAACCGCTTATTAACGCGCGATACGCCATCGAGTATACGCCATATAAGATAACGCGTCACGTGCTGGAATTACCATCATATATAGCTTTAATTCAGAGTGAGAAAAAAAGATGGAGAGAATCTCTTTTAAAATTCTTCATGTACGAACTTATAAACCGTTTTTTTCTTCAAAGAAGTTTTTATCTCATAATGATTCGAAATTCTCTCTCTCTCTCTCTCTCTCTCTCTCTCTCTCTTTCTAACTCTCTTTAACTCTTTTATGTCGAGATAACTTATGCGAGTCAGAATTTGTCGTTCAAATTCACTTTGCAAACATGTACATAGTGTTCCGCAAGGAGGACACGCTCTTCACCTCGATGGACAATAATAGATCGACAAGAACGCGATCTGTAATCTCGTATACGAGTCTGGGTTTACGAGCACATGGTTACGAGCACATAGTTACACGATTCTTCTTCCCTTGCGCGCGCGCGGCTGTAGATCTCTCTATTCAATTTATCGGCACCTTCAATCGAGTTCAGGGCATCTGGTTCTCGTATAGACGACGTCGATGACTCTTCGATGCCTCTCTTCCTCTCTCGAACGAAACAGCCGACACACCAAACAGCACTTCGGACCCCACCACTTCTTCGCACCACCTTGCACGGTCATCGATACTCCATTAAACTTGGGGCAGGCGTCTTTTCCAAGGATTTGCGCGCGCCATTGGCTGCTCGTATCCCCGTACATACATGATCAACAAAGAAAAATGCTTTTGTGGAAAGTGAAACGACCTCTCTTGCACAATAATTCCGTGTACTCGAGAATAAAGGAACAGCGGTCGGTGTAATGGGAAACAAAGGAGTAACTCGAGTCTTGTTTGCTTGTTAGAAGTAAGAAAATAAAACACATTTTTCTTGTATAAATCGCGAAATAGTGAAACAATTTTTGTTTTTGAGGAAGACACTCTCCTTCAAAATAATTTTGCCAAGGAACGCGAGTGCGGTAATAACAGTTGCGAAGATCATACGTATGATTAATGATACATAGTCGCGGTCGATTGTCGAATCGATCGACCTGCTTGCGTATAAGCAGGTTCGTCAGAAAGTCGTTTATGCGAAAATGTTCCCAAGCGATGCTGCGACGAAATGAAATTACCGACCAGACCGGAACGACCGGGTCGCCAATTAGCGTGGCATTAATTGAGTCGGGCGTCGTCGTTACCGTCGAATGACGTATATATGCGCGGACTCGTACGTACATGCATAGGTTGGTCTGCATAATAAATTTTCGCAGTGACGACCTTTCGGCCGCAAGAACGACGCTGACAATTCCATTATCGTGATTATCGTTGGCAAAGCGTCATAACTAATATACGCACAGATGTACGTTTCGCGCGCGCGTGTGTGTGTGTGTGTAACGACATAATGGAACAGCAATTACAGCGGGAAGATAAGAAAACGCGTAATAAAAACTACGATGGAAAAAGCAAAAGGATATATTTTGCACATTGCACGCGATAACGATACAAAAACAATTGGTATTTTACTTTAATCCGAAAAAAAAGTATAGAATTTACAAACAATTTGCTATCTTTTGTATAGCGTAGTTAATCTTAAACTCTCTTGTTCTCCATTCGAGATTTTCTATTTGCGCAGTGCAAATTATTTTGCAGAAAATATACAAACATGAGAATTTTATTGAAAAACAAGCGATGGGATGTTTTTAAAAATACGTATTAAAGTGTATCTCACACTCACCACGTGTTTTGTTTTTTGTTTTTTGATTTTTGTTTTTTTTCTTTTTGTTTTTAATGAACTGCTCGAAACTACTGCGAGTTTATTTGTATATCGGAACACAGACAATAGAAGATTAATTAACTTTGACTAATTATTCACATCCCTTTTACGAAAAGTCGGAAACATTTTCAAATAAGCGGCTTTCGTATGTTTCGTTCTCGTTATATTATATGTATATATATACACACTACACGGTACAGATGATGTAATTGCTAAAACGACTAAAGCCGATATATTTGCATTGTTTGCAGCGCACGTTTACGCGTGTTGCAGAAAACAGACGCTTATACATGATTGATGATTGATGATTATGCGATTATATGTGACAGTAAATACGTATTAAATTAAATTAACAATGGGGGGAAACTTAATTTAAAATTACGAAAAAAAAAAGAAGAAGAAAATAAATTCAAAAGATAGCGAGCACACAGATTACGCACGTATGACGAACGACATAATGAAATAGATGGCTTAAACGCTTCTACACGAGCGACAGACAACGCTCGCGTTAAGAATAATCGGGCTGTTTTCGCGAAAGAAGTAACTTATAACTCGTAAATCTTTCTCCTTCATTATGCACATTTCTTGCAAAGTCGGCAGCGCCAAGTTCGTTCTAGCCGTTGGTATCTACGCAAGATTACGTTCGCTCGGTTGTAATCGGGACGTAAAGCCGAGATCTGGCGTACGGCCAAATAGTTTAGACGTTACCCTCTTTCCGCTAGTGGTAATATTTCAATTTCCAGAATACTTTTGCAGAAGAGCGTTGAAAAAGATAGAAAAGTAAGGGATCCAAAAGAGAAAATAGCATTGCGCGAGAGATACTACTGATTCTTCATTCTCATAAGTGAGGATTGTATTTTCTTAGCATTTTGAGATATTTTTATGAAAGTCGATAGGTTCGCACACACACCGCGCGAGCGAAACAAAAAAAAGAGCAACGAAGAGAAGAAGAGGCAAATATTATTCCACTAGTCTCCTCGAGAATTCTTATTTTATCCATTAATGTTGCTCTCTTTTTCCTTCCTTCTCTCTCTCTTCGTCTCTTTTCCTCTCTCCTTCTCGCTTTTTCTATGTCTATCTACTTATCTATCTACTTACTTTAACCTATCTACCTACCTATCTACTTAACTTCCCACCTGTCTACCTACTCACCAACTCATCCATCTACCTATCTATTTACCTATCCTTATCCATCTATCTATTCATCTGTCAACCCGTCTATCTGTCCGTTTCTATATATCGTTTCTATATATTCTATAAACTATCTATACATCTGTTTCATTCCGCAATCTATTGTTTTGCGATGGAACTATAACCGAGCGCGAAAACTAAGACACGAAGCTGCACGAGGAACACCTGAGCTTTCCACGCGGTGTAGATACATTTTAGGAAGTGTTAATCTACATTTAGACTTTACTGCTATTACTTTAGTTTTTCAAAATGTGCATACGTACAAAACTAGAAACTGTGTGATAGAAGACGCTTTGCGCAGAAATCCACTCTGTCAGCCATAAGTTGCGGCAACTTGCGCGATGGCCAATAGCAGAATTTTGCCTATCGATCTAAACGTTCCCTAAAGTTTGCTACGTGATTTCGGCCAGTAATTACCTCTGACATCCCCCGACCCACTTGGCGCAAACCGCGTAATCTCAATTTCATAAGTCATTGTAATCGGCTAAAATTTCTGGCAACCGATTACGCTTAATTGCGTGGTCTGTTGCGCGTATTAGCGATACCGAGTTTCGATGTTTTATAATCTATAGCGGTTTCGGAGTTTTCTCTTTTATTGTTTTTTTTTTAGCACATATTAACAAACTGAAAGCACATCCGAGAAAACTTTCCTGTAAATACTTCGTATTTACATTTGATGGAACTTGCTCGTCATGTCCTTTCCCTCTTCCTGCAGCGTGAATTGAATACGTGATTTTACCTCGCAGTTGCCGCGGATGTCACATAAATGCTTTGCGGTCTACTGTCCGTTCAGATACTCGACGATGTGCAATTTTAGCTTTACGAATGACGGCGAATAATCAGGCGAATTTGAAAGGACATCCTGTGTACGGTTATGATGTGCATATCTTGACCATATATATATGCTCATTGGCAGATAGGCCATTACCGACGGTATTCGAACTGTAGATACATAGATGCGGAATTGCCCATTTCTGTGATTACAAATTGACTGCCGTTAGAACGGACGGTTTCTCAGCTACCAATTCAGTAGGGTACACAGACACAGTATATATGCGGACTTACACATACACATACCACCACTCGCATTACTCAATGCTTTGATATTCGAACACGTTGAACTCGATTATTTGCGATATTTCAAGATCTCTGTTTTCGACTCGCTTGTACGCTGAACACGGCGATGAATCAAAATCTTGTTAAATTCAAGATTCGTACTTTTATCGCACAAGACCTTGATACAACTTAAATATCAGTTTTTTTTATAAATTTCAAGAGAGACTAAGTTTCGTGCACATGTGTCTACGTATGTAAGTATATCTACATCACGATTCGTGTGTCCTAATTTGTTTCAACTTCTCACATATATCCGAGCGTATGCAAATTGCGTGAGAAAATGTGCGTATCGAAGAGAAAGAGAGGGAGAGCGGGAGACGGAGAATTCAGACCGAAACTTTGGAGAATGCTATGTCAAAAGGAAACCTTCAGAATTGGAATGGCAATACACGCTTGGTCTAATCACTTGGAATTACCGGCTCTTGAATCTTGATATTAGGAACATGTGTGTCTTCAATCAAAGCGGCACCACCGAGTTTGGGGGCGCAACCTGTGCTTTCTACCGGTTGCAATTCCCAAGCTGTGTGTTGCCCTTTGAATCCAGACCTATTCATTACTCATATAAACCTCATATTTACCATTACCAGGATATTATTTCATCTTGCGCGCAATAAGCGCCAAAGTCATTTGGGATTATATGTTTCTTGCTCAACCGCTATTAGTTTCCTCTTATCTTTGTGTGTTTTGCGTGTGTGTCACGATAACATTGTTAACGCTTACGTGCTTATATTGCACTTGAAGGTAACGAGGAAGAAATGGGGGTGATTACGAATGGATTATACGTTTCTCAAAGTTACAAGACAAAGTAATTAATTACAAATATCTGAATAATACAATAGGTTCGAGAGAATAAGAAAGAGAGAAAGACAGAGAGACAGAGAGAGATAAAGAGAAAGAGAGAGAGAGAGAGAGAGAAATCTTCAGAAATGCAAACAGGTCGAGCAATCAGAGTCTATTAAGTTTGTCGCTTCTAGGCGCAGCGGCTATATAGAATGTTTTGCTCATAAATACGTTTACGTACATACATTTGCATATAAAGTAGGACGTGCGGAAGCCATGATTGTACCACAACGGGTATTTCGTTTTGAGTGAAGGGGAGGGGGGTTTACGTCACACTTCGCCCCTCGTTATCCGAGATACAAGCTCGCAGTTAGAAAAGTACGTCATGAAAGTTAAAAGTACCGCTTGCGAGGTGTGTCGGGTAGGAAAAAGGGAAACGATAAGTACGCTGTGATGTAAAAGGAAAGAACGAAAGGAAGAAGTCGACGAAGTTAAAAGTGCTAATCTACCCGTGACGTTTCCCCCGACTATCTCTTCTTTCGTTTTAGCATCCATCATCGTAAATGCTTCTTTGAATAATTAATCTTCGAGCTTTTATTTTATTTTTTTACACTTATATCGCACGCACATATACACATATTCTTGGAAGTTATATCGGTAAAACAAGAATAAAATATTTGCAACTTTTCTCTTTTCAAACTTTTTCTTTCTTCGCCCATTTTCTCTCTCTCTCTCTCTCTCTCTCTCTCTCTTTCTCTTTCTTTCTCGTCAATCTTTCGATTCTTTAGTCGTCTCGCGCAACGAGTCTTACCTTCAATCTTCCAGCTGTTCCCTTCGGACAATCAAATAAAGCCCGTAAGATAAAAGGAAGGATAAGTGGACGAGGAAGAAACTCCAGCTTCGGTGTGAAAAGATCCTTTGAAACATCTCTACGTCAACGGCGTTTGTGCTCGCAGGAAAAAGATGCTGCCTCCTGGGAATGCCGTCACGATGGAAAAAAGAAAAATAAAGAATCGCAAATCTATGTTGTTGCAATCCCGCAAACCGCTTTATGGTCCCGGCGTCAAAGGGAGTGAGAGATATTTTCTCAAAGTATTGTGCTATCCCGCAATCCCTATTGTGCCATCATCATGTCATTCATTCGCGAGCCAGATCGCGAACCGAAATCTGTGCAAGATAATGAAAAGAAAGCTCACACAGTTCCTCTATCGAACAAAGAACAAAAACAAAAAAAAAAAAACCATCACATCCACACCGAGAATAATGGCTAGGCTTAAGCACCCCACATGCCGCTTTCTGCGTATCGGAGGATCGACCGCGTTAGATGTGCATATATACGTGAGTGTGTCAAACGCCCGGCGCCGATTGTATCTCTATGCAATATGTTACGTCAGAAAGCAACCGGGGAATATCGTGCGGTAACCCTCGCATCGAACGGTGCTTCCTACTATATTCCACTCGGTGCGATGACCGTTGTTGTTTCGTAGCGAGCTCGCTGCTACATCGTATCTTAAAATCTGAGTCAAATGCTTGCGATTAACACGCGCGCTATCATGTAACGACGCGCAACACGCGTTCTCGCTTCGTAATTACGAATATATTTATTTATCGCAGATATATCTGCGGTAAGAGAGCTTTAGAATCGTTGTAAGTTCGTTATTTTAATGCACGACAATTTTGACTTCTCTAACCGGATACTAAACTTCGCGCGTATGCGTATGTTGTGTTTATTTCGAGCAAATTGAAATTGTCAACTTGCAGCAACATTATCAGGAGTTTATACACGTGTTGAAACTTATATTAAATTGACATTCTACCAGAATCTCTAGGAAGCGACGACGCGTTCTGGTCAGAGTATACTGTTTCTTCTCTCTACTTGCGGAGATGAGCGAAATGAACGTAAACGCTCAACAACGGAAGTATCCGTGCGTTGAGCAAACCGAAAACGCGGTCGCAGATATACATAAATTTACTCTTTCTTCGTCGTATGCATTATTAATGAAACGGTAAATTAAGTTAAACTTCGCAAATTAAATTTGATTATTGCGCGCGAACTTTTACGCAACAATTGAGCGCATAAGTCGTGAATGCTGAATATAACGCTGCCAAGCTGAACAAACGGTCTTAGGATACGGGTCGTAAAGTTGAGCCGATAACACATCGGCCTGGCGATTATCGGTTCATCGAAAAAAACGGCACTTCCTATAATTCAATAGAGTTTTACGAACTATTCTGGCAATTCTCAAACAGATTATTTTCATTTGACGCGTACGTTATTTTTCTCTTTGAAATACGAAGACGTTGTTCTTGTCTGTGTAACAAAAAATAAATTCCAGAAAATGTGATTTACTTGGCGAAGCGAAACGCGCTTTTCTAGATGGGCTATATTTTTGTTCTACTGTTAAAAAGTACGAATATTTTCCCAGATATTGATATTTTTTATTTTTTCGGAAATATTGATATCGTGATAACACACACACACACACACACACACACATTCTCCCATTCACTATTCCTTGTTTCATACACACCGTTGGGTGCAATGATATCTTAGGAGTGATAGTATTACAACGCCGGTGTACCGATTGCATCTCAAGAGAGAGAGACACAAACGGCTTACACAGGCTATAATACGCATTCCTTTGTAAGAGAGAACTCGGGGATAATTACATCCATGTCCCGTGACTATACTTTGCTCCATAGATAAATAGACATATAACGTACCTTTTGAGCAAGTTCAGGTGGGAATATCTTCGTCGTAGTAGTCGCGCATTGTGTATTCGCGATATAACAACGGGACGCTGGGTAACACTTCTCCATGTACAACAGATAAGTTTACTAGTTGACGTGACTATAGAGGTGTATGACTTCGGGCAGATAGGTTAACATGAATAACCACTCTCCGCTAGATTAACGTAGTCGTGGGAGTAAATACTCTTTCGAAACTCCTCAAAACGAAAATTGTCGTCGCTTCCTAATTAAACCACGCTTCCTAATTTTAGATATTACGAACTAATGATTTTTTTTTTATGTTGCATCGGAATTTCTTTTTAATATAATAAAACACGAATTATTTCTCACACGAATGTGGAAATTCGTGTGAGAAATAATTCAAAAGCGTTAAAAGCTTTTTATTAAAAAGTTTTTTGTATTCGATTGTTGGTCGCGAATTACAATCGTAAATAGCTATAGGAATGCCATTGATCGAAATATACATATCGTTTCTCTCCCGTCTTACACCAGAAACCCTTATCGACAATCTGCTTTTATGGTAATGCTTTCAGAACTTTATGCACTCCTCACACTTTGGCTTTACATCTGTGAAATCTAATCATGCATTCGTTGCCATACGTAAAACGAACATTATTCTTCGATAGCGATTTTCTTTGTCGTTAAATTTGCCTAACGTTGTCGTAAAGCATAAAAAAAAAAAAAAAAAAAAAAAGACGCGAGTAATTTCGAGAGAGTAATTTAAAATAAACAGATTAGAACACACGGCGCACGTTGTACTTTACGATATGTGTATATATTGGTGTATGCGTCGAACTATGTATACTTTTGTAATCCGTAGAACAATGTTTATAATCGATAATGTAGACGGGAGAGAAGGAGAGAAAGAGAATACAAAAAAGAGACACGAAAAGAGCGATTGCTTTGTAATTAATGCAGCACAAACTCGATAAGTATCTTAAATTAAATCGCATTGTTGTCGTGTTATGGATTATCACGTGCCTTGCAGTTAATTACGAAAGTTAAAAACGATGTCCGGTAAAATCGCCAATTCAGGCATTGTTTGAGTGAAAAAACGATATTTCGCTTCCCGTTTTATTTGTAAAACATTTCCTTTGTCATTTGTCATTTATGTTTCCGATAAAATCTGTAAATTTCCAAGTAATTATTAATATTTCAGAAATTATATATTTAAAATTTTATAACAAGAGAATTAGTGAGAGAGAGAGAGAGAGAGAGAGAGAGAGCGCGAAAGAGAAAAAGAGAAAGAGAAAACATTCGTGGAATTCGCTGACAATATAATAATTAGGCACGGCTATAATCATCAAGGAACGACATTTCGTCTCTCGAGGGCATCAAAATTGAAATTCCGCAACGACTGCCATCTTAAACGCTTGATTCGTGATGGTATTTCAATAAACTCAGTTTAATGCGAAGACTGACTCGGTGCGAACAACACGTTCTACCAATAAATATCAATGTAAAAAATAAAAAGAAAAACAAAATATAGAGAGGTGATTCAATATATACGCGTATTTTTAGAATATTTCTTTGTGTGTGTGTGTTGTAAATATTCAACACATTTTACGTAATCGAGAAAAAAAAAAAAAAAAAAAAAAAATTGCAAAGCGTAGATAAACGATATTTCTCCAGAAAACACCGACACACAGTCTACACACATATGCATATCTTTAGCTGTGCGAACACTTCGATAAAGCTCTTCACTCGAGCTGTTATAGATCGATAAGAACATATACCATCATGGGCTTGGGTTATATTGGGAATATCAACCTTTGCACGTGATACTCTTCATGCTCGAGGAAGTATCGCAAGTAGACGCTTCTCTGTGCGTCTTTTATGGCAACGCCATTAATATCAATATCGATTGTGAATTTTAAATATCGAGCTTTTTGAGAGAGAGAGAGAGAGAG
>QVNZ01022921.1:0-38008 GCA_014825645.1 Pseudomyrmex dendroicus | reverse complement strand
AAAAAACATGACTTTCTAAGTGTCACTATGCAATAAACTGAAAATCTCGTATGTGATTTGTACACACTTATGTACTTATACATAGGAAGTGACAATTTTATAATATTGTGTACATTTTCTTGTAGCTACACATCTTTTAGTTTTAAGAAAAAAATATTAATCTTAAAGATATTTAATTCTAACAAGATTGTGCAAATCGGACAACTTCAGGTTAGTCAATAATGCGAAAATGCTTGTTACGTATTTTCACATAAGGAAAACTAAGACTAATTATTTCGATTTTAATGTTTCATTAAAGTTAGTTTATATTATGTAATTTGTTAATTTATTTGAAATTATTTTCAGCTTAATATAAAATATAGAACTTATGTTATTGTAAGACTAAATGGTCAATGATCCACTTTTCAACATCTTATATGTTCAACGGAAATGGATCCGGAATGGATCCTATTATCAGCTTGGAAGCCTTTAAATGGCAATAATAAAAATATATATATACACACACGCGCGCACGCACACACACGTATTTGCTAATGTATTCCAAAAGCAAATCCAAGCAAAAACATTCATCCAATTATCACTCTAAAGATCTTTAACTTGCAGCAATAAATCGGTAGCTTGTTTTTGTCACATGAAATCATCTAGACTAATTTCAGAATAATTAATAATGAGTCGCTTTTTTAATATCTTAATAGTAAACCACTAGGTCATTGGCGTTCAATGCGTTGTACTTAAAAATATTAAGAAAATGTTTAAAAACTTCTGGTATTCTACTAAGGCTGTGTTCCGATATTCACTCCCAGTATTGGAAATCTATAGCATACGTGAAGTATAGATTTTTAATACTGACAGTGAATATCGCCCTAACACAGCCTGAATCTGCTAATTTTTAATATTATGTTTGTTTGTACACTGATAAAGATCCAAACAAAGGGATCGAAACGTATAATATGTGTGTATATAACATTTTGTATTCAATGAAAAACACACACGGACATCTTGTGTTTTTACTCGCATCTGCCCAAATAAATATGTTTCAAATCTTCTTTCAAATGTGTCTACTAATATGCTTTGTTTAAGTTTAACAAAAAAATAAAAAAAAAATAAAAAAAAACAAAAAAAAGTAACGCTTCAGCCGTTTCCGTGAAAAACAAAAGAAGAAAAACGTGCTAAAACACCTGTGACCCAGAGTTTCATTATTAGGGTTAATGACAGACTTATCGCGGAGTGTCAACCGCAAAAACATTCGGATCCAAGGCGGACAAAGGCAAATCGTGACCTGTACTCCACGCGTAGCACTGATCCCGACCTCACCTAACTGGAGGTTAGTGACGTAACCCATCCTGAAGAGGTGCCGATAGAGGGGAGCGCCCGCGGATCGCAGGATGCGAGTGCACCGAACGCATAATGCGACACAGCGAGTTCAAAGTCACGATACACCTTACTTCGTTGTAGCGCGCAAATCGCAAAAGTCACATCTTTTCACTTCAACCTTCGGAATATAATTTTTTTTCTTCGAAACTATCAATCTCAAGATGAGACAATTTTATATCTTTCGAAAAATTAGTTCGAAAATTAGAGGAAACAAAGTGATTTCGCGTCGACACGGTGATGTCGTAAGATAAACAAATTAATCTTCCTGGTAATCGATCGTTCCGATCAAAATCGATGGTAAAAATCAACGAATGTAATGAACTCGAACAAGTTTTACAAGCTTGGAAACCGGTTGATCATTTCAGGGAAGAAAAACTGTCAAAAAGCAGCGATAGTGATTCGTGTGCCAACAAGTTGGAGAGCAAGTGTCTTTTCTTTGGCATTGCAAGCAATGTTATTCACTAGCGAATTTACGATGGATTTTACTGAATTCAATCTCTGTTATCAAACTCGTAAAATTAGCAAATAGCGCGAAATAATAACAATATGTAAATAATCAAAAACATTACCGATAATAAGCTTTTCTTTTAAAACAAAATCCTACAATGAAGAAAAATCACCGAAAGTTCCTACGTGAAAATTGCCGCAGTTTATCCTGATTTGTTTTTCTCAAAGAGAACTTCCTCACATTTTCGCAATACTTTCCCAGAAGAATGACAACTATCAAGGAGCATCAGGTGGTTATGTCAGCGATTGCTATATACCGCTGTTTCACGTAAAGACGAAAGAAGGAGATAGTGGACTGACGCGGGGAACGACAAATCTGTCTAAAGGTTCGCTAAGGTAAGGGTAATGGTAAGGGTGAAGCTCGGTCAGCCGGGGGCGATACGCCATGAGTATCGACCGCGTCGCCGGTCGCCGGAGACACTTTTGTACGTTAAACGAACGCGACCAAAGACAGAGAAAGGAAAAGCCCAAAGAAAAGAAGAGACGCGATCAACAAAAATGTCCCTTCGATTATGTTTTTTTCGAAAATCCTGCTAAGATAAAACAGTTTCGAGTCTCGTAGAGATCATGCGGTTCGGTGTATAAAAAACAAAAAGTAGAAAGTGTGAATATCTCCATTCTGTAGATCGCGAAACAATTGAGAACGATGTAAAAGCGACAATAAAACTGCAATGAAGATATTCCTGAAAGAATATTGACGAGACTTGCTTGTTCGCCGTTTTCAAAGCGCAGATGTGGCAAAATACGCGTCTTGTAAGCAGCTTAAAACAGGTTTAAATAAAGAGACACAAAAAATGTATCATTTCTTCTCTTCTTTTTTTTTTTTTTTTTTACCAATGTTTATTTCGTTTGTTGGAAGAGGATGACAATAATACAATTCTCATGCTCTGAACTTAACCGACCGGCTTTTACCCTAAAAAAGAGAAGAAGAAGCAAAGGAGAAGCGACGAAGGCCGGAAACACGTGTGAGCGAGAAAACCACACCGACGACAACATCAACCCCTTCTGTGTCACGTTGCTGCCTGTGTGTTATGCAACGCGAACGGAGAAGTTGACAAAAAGTTGTCCCATTGAAGTGACCTCGCTCGGAACAATTCGTATGTTTAAACGGAGAGAAGAGCCGCAAGATCGATTCGTACAAAGGGCCGAGATAGCGTTATTACACGCGACGAATATACGATGACGTCTCTGATGTGCCAGGAACGAGAGAGAACAACGAAGGCTCACTATCTATCGTTCCCAGTCGGCTACGTGACGACGTCGCGACCTGATATCGATCTCGATAACTTTTCTGTTAAAAAAAAAAAATAGTTACCGCGGAACACCGACGTATAAAAAACGTGAATTTTTTCCGTCTCTTCTTTTTTCGTAATAGCAACTAAAATAAAAGACAGAACGTTCATCTGTGCATACTTTTGCATACATCGTATATTTTTAAGTAAACAAGAACGTTTTGCTAACAAAGATCGACCTCACAGATTGGAATTTTGGACTCAGTGTGTATTTCCAATTTCCAATTTGCTCCCAAATTTATCTAACCAATGTCTAGACGACTTTTTTAATCGAAAGTTTTGCAAAACAGCAACGAGAGAGAGAGAAAAAAGTCTTTTCTCTCTTGATCTCGGTCTTCCGCGTGCACGAGATGACGCACGATCTCCAACAACAAGCCTGACTTTCGGAAAGACGAGAGGAAGCGCGAAGGAAGAGAACGTTGGATATCTGCATGCTAGAGCAACCGCTTAATCCTCTTCCCATCCAGCTAGCCATCAGACGGCCGACTCGCGCCTTGTTCGTCCCACCTCGACTTGCGCCGTGCTCGCTTCCTCCCGTCTCCGTTCAGGTCTTCATCGCGACTCCCACGTTCTCCTGTGCGGCGCGGCGTGGACGTCGTTAAATTGCCACGGGGGTCACCGACCCCTCTCCCTTGAGGCCCTCGTCCACGGGTCACGGCCACTGTCCTCTAGTCTACTCGCCGGGAATCAGCCGCGCGATGAGAGAAGACGAGTTCCGCGCGCTCTATGGGTCAATACGCACGCAACGTCGTACGCGAGAATCACCGACACGTTTATATCTCGCACCGCGCGTGTTATATAACGCGATATCGTTATTTGTATGTGTAAGAAACGGCGACATACACGAAAAATACATAAACGACTGAGACCAAAAAATCTCTACTTATTCGTAGTCTGAACATATTCGAGAGTAAATTCGCGCGCCAATAAGAACACAAAACAGGATCGATATGTAATAAAGCAGATATATATTTTACGCATTAACATCTGCGTTAGTTTTTTGTGTACTTACTTTCTTTTGATTATATCGCAGAATGTATTGCTTTTTATAATTATATCTCATTATCGAAGCCAAATTAAAATCTGTTGTTCTCTTACTCGTAGCTTTATCGAAATCATTTTGCGTGCATGAAAAAACAACCAGATAATACTGACCAGATTAGTGATGTGAAAAAACTCAAAAAAAAAAATAAGACAGACGAAATGCTCTTTTGTACAACAATAAGAAATTTCCGAGAAGATTCTCATAGAAAAAAACAAAACTAGTAGAAAGCAAAGAAAACGTAGGTTTGAAGCGAGAAGAATTTTGTTGGATTTTGTAAATTCTGACGAAATAAAGAAGAAAAAAAGGCAAAATTATAAAAAGTGGAAATAAATGCCGAGATAGTTTATCTGACGGATAGTCCAAATATATGATTCTTCCAAGCGTGACCGTTTCAAGGCCAAATTCGATTGTTCAAAAAGCAGAGAAAAAAATAACAAAAAAAGATTGCGATGCCGAAAGAAAACCTGACGGAGTAGAAAAAAAAAAAAAAAAAATTAAAAATTGCAGCAATACACGAAAAAAACTCTAACGCTCCGCCGTGTCATGCACGTACATCGTGAGAAATATACGCGCGTTAATAGGTGTGTTGTCGGCGAGTGGTGTTGGTGATGATAAGGTCACCGCATTTCCGCGCGGAGAAACACTGAATGTATACGGTTTACATGCTTTGGCCAGTGGAGAGAGTCCCATGTGCATTGAATTCGCGCTGATAATGAGCACGCAACTCGTCTCTCCCTCACCGCCGAACTTCGAGACTCCGCGACACAGCTAACTATCGATTACCGATATACAGTTACGCATAAAGTTCAGTGACATGCGTCGCTGTTCGTGCGATAAATGAACATTTTCGAAAACATTTCAGAGCAGATTTATGCATGTGTGTGTGTGTGTGTTCTATCACGAATTTCTTTTGTAAATTACAAGTTGGAGAAAACTTCGACAGACAAAATTGCACATTACGCTGATTTTGCTTAATCGATTAAATTCGTCACGATTTAACTGAATGAGCAAAACGTTTAGCCGAGAAAAACACAGTCGCAATACGCTATGCGAGTACATAAGAGCAGAAGGCGCGTTGAGATAGTCGAAAACTAATTGTAAGAAGTGCGCACATGTACCTTGCATTGAGAAAACAGATTCAAGCTTGCGAATAAAATTTCCAGTTTGAATTTTAGGATGCTTTCGAAAAAGCTTTTTGTACGTGTTGGATAGAGAAGAGAGAGAAGAAAAGAAAAGAGAGAGAGAGAAGAAAAGAAAAGAGAAAGAGAGAGAAAGCAGAGGAGAAAAAGATAAAGTACGAATACATCTGAGTTTTACTGTCGAGAGTATCTCTTGAGAATCACACTAGTAATGCACATGAGCACACGTATGTGCATTATTGGTGTGGTATGTATACTCTCGGCAGTAAAACTCTCAAATATTCGTAATCTTAAAGACGAAAAAAAAAAAAAAAAAAAAAAAAAAAAAAAAAAAAAAAAAAAAAAAAAAAAAAAAAGGATCTGATAAGCAAAAATGTTTCGTAAATAGATCTTGAGCAATCGTGCGGACGTTTCTTGACCTGTTCACTTCTGCGCGATCACGAAGTTCGGTTCAGTTTGCACTTTCGAGACAATCCCGGTCCAAGTATAAAAAACCTTCGAAAAGTTTCGGCGTTTTTACTTTCTCGCCCGTTCTGTTCAATCGAATTTCTTTACATTACGTTAAAATAAAAAGATCTTTTCATATTAGTTTCACTTGTGCAATCGATAAAGCACATTGATAAAATATATTAATATTTTTAAATATATACGTATTTCTTTTTTTACGTATATTTCTCAGATTTATTGTAATTGTTCGCTCATACACGTATAATACGCGGGAAATAATTCAATTTCTTCCAGTCTAACACAGTCTGCTATTTCAGATGAAACGAGGAAATGATTATGAAATAATGTAATTGGAGAGTAATACCGATCTTGTGTAACATTTATCACGCGTAAATTTCCCTTTACGCACAACGTAACAGATGACTATGTAACTGTCAGTAACAATTGCTAAGATCAAAACTACATTAGAAAGAAAGCTCGGAATACAAGTCTC
Source organism: Pseudomyrmex dendroicus (assembly GCA_014825645.1). NCBI lineage: Eukaryota > Metazoa > Arthropoda > Insecta > Hymenoptera > Formicidae > Pseudomyrmex > Pseudomyrmex dendroicus. The sequence continues at coordinate 31,711 of QVNZ01022921.1, read as the reverse complement.
ATCCATTGTTTTTAAATCACTTTGTGTACGTTACACCCGTATATTCTATTCGTTTCTTATAAATTTAAGTGTCCCTCTTGTCCATCTCTCTTTTTACACATCAGCTTGTTTAAAAAGCTTGTTTAAAAAGCTTGACAACAATATAAATATATTCTACAATTTAGAAACTTTATTTTTGATGATTCATTAAACAGTGATTCATCGACTTAAACGATATCGATAGTGGACTTTGATATTGTTTTGTTCTTAATTATATGTGTGCATTACGCAAAATACTATATGGATTTGCAAATTGAGCAACACAATTGAAATCGAACCGAATTTCAGAACGGCTTAAAAAAATGAAGCAAACCAAACCCGGCGCGATTACAAATGCTGTTGCGGATCGATAAGAGACGAAAATTTTAACATAACGAGTCGACAATTTACATTATACTAAACGCACAAGAATTGACACGTCGCGTCGGAAATGATTTAGTTGAAAATAAATAAACATTGTTCGTTTATTTACGGATTTGCTGATTATTTAATCTTAAATCTTAATATAAATTGCGTCATTAAAAATTCTAAAAACAAAAAAGCGTTTAACACGCGCTGACGTAAAGTAACGTAACGTGAAGTCGGGAAGAGTGTGACTCCAGCTTAAGGGTCAACGTGCTTAACTCATAAGCAAGTCAGTGTACTGATAGAAAAACACACTTAACTTGTAAAAAATATCGATGTATTCTTTAGATCTTTTTTTTCGAGAATATATAGATAAGCATATTTCACGTTAATTAAATACATATATATGTATATTATTTTGTTGAGTAATTGATCGCGGTCTGAAAAAATGTAGTCTTACATATTTTACCTTGAAACGCGAACAATGAAACATTGAAAGCGATCAAGTTTGAATATAAATACACACAACCGAGAACACTAGTAAATTCTAGTGCAAAAACTTTGCGTGTGTGTATAAAATAGCAACAGAAAAAAAGCAAAATGCTCCGGAAAAAAAAAAACGCGGAATACAAAGCCTAAATTTCTAATGACCTTCGTTGTTTCAAGATTCAACGTTCTATTGATGTAACTAAATTACAAGGTTAACAAGATACTCACAGATATGTGAAAACGATTGAACAACGTTCAGAACAACTCTGATCAGTCTTTTTACTATTGCGAGTTTCAAGATAAGATCATTGATATGAATTTTTGTTTTTATTGTAAAAATTATATTACTTTTAAGAGTACATTTTCGATATCTATTGGCAAGGTCGACAATTGATCCTATAATTGTTACATATAAATTATTACGTTAAATTCTTATTACTTTCATCAATTGTTGTAATAATAAGACTATTATTTCTTGATGTTTTACATCTCAAAAGTCGTTTGAATAATTAACGAGAATTCTTTCAAAACATTTCCCAATATACCAAAACTTTTTGGCACTTTTTACTGCTTTCCAAAAACAACTACGGAAGTAGTGTATAGCACTGCGACAACAGACCACGTGCGTTGCGAGAAAAGTAAAAGTGAGTATAAAAAAAGCAATTAATTTATTACAATGAGCAGAAAATGTTGCGCCGAGGAAAGTTGTCATTTGAATTGTTTACTAGAACTCCTCCATTTTATTAACAATTTCTCAAGTTTCTTTTCGAGATTTTGAAAGATTTGAAAGAATAAACGGAACGGAAGTGAGGTCGATTGTGTCGCGCACACAATACGCGCGCGCGCTTGCGTGCGTACGTGTATATGCGTGTGTAAGCTGCTTCACTATAGAAAAAGTACACATGAAACCTCAGAGTTCACATACATTTATCGTTATATATATATACATATATATATACACATTCGACGAAGAACATAACCTGTACAGTCACGGACGACGAGAAAGATCGACCAAGATCGACGCGCGTGGCGGTGGTACACGAGGCTAGGCTAGACCAGGGCCAGGATAGGCTAGGCCCCGGAGCCAAGGGATAGATGACACGACGCCACGACGCGGTGCGGCCTGACGACGCGCGTTGCGAAGCGGGCGCGGTTTCCAAAGCGCCCGATCGAATCGAATCGAATCGCATCGCACATCGTCGTCAAGAGGGATTACGCGCGATGACAATATTCGCGACAAAATTTCGCAAACGTACGAAAACAAACACAATGACAAATACCATCATGTCTCCCACGGCTCCCGTCAGATCCTTCATGTCGCAATAAAGAAACAAATCCCCCGGTGGTTTCATCCAGTCGCCTGTGCTCGCGCCCGCTCCCTGGTCGTATCCGATTCCGAAACTCTCCACCGTCTCCAAGGTCGCGGCGGCGACGGCGGCGTCGTCGGCGCGGTGCGTCACCTCCGAGAGATTCACTGTTAACCCCGTGGTAGTACACTGACGATAACCCGTAATACAAGAAACTCGCAAACGGCAGCAACACGCGCGATGAGCACTTCCTTTTTATTTTTTTCTTTCTCTTTCGTCTCACTGTACGCGCACCACTATTACTGCTGCTACTACTACTGTTGTACCCGGCGAATCGGCGGCCGGCAATCGATGGGGATACGACGGCAGCGGTGGCTGTGTCGGCAACCCCCGTCGCGCGCTAAACACCGAAGGCGGCGATCGACGACGATGACGACGATGACGACGATGACGGCGACGACGACGATGACGGCGACGCGACGATGACGGCGACGACGACGACGGCGACGACGACGACGACGACGACGACGACGATCACTACTACACGAACGAATGGAATCGCACGGATACAAAGATGACAGCAATACTATTACTCCACCCCCAAGCGTCACTGTCTCGTGTTTTCCGTCTCGTCTCTTCGATTTTCCTTGCGCTTGCTCGAACAACTCCGACGTGCACGATGACGGATCAAACGACGATCCCTCCTCTCCCTTTTCTCGTACCAGAGCGGACAGCCGCGCGCGAGTATAACGTATCGCTGCCGGCCAAACAATGCAAAACGCTGCGCGAGCGCAAACGTGCGCACGACACCGGAGAAAGAGCTACAGTGTCACCAACACGCGCACACTCGGCACAATTGGCGAGCGGAGAGAGAAAGAGAGAGACAGCGAAAGAGAGACAGAAGGAAGAAGGCGAGAGAAAAAGCACTCGCTTGCTGTCAAACGCGCCCTCGTAGCTTCAACACTTCCGATACACCTCCTCCTCGGCTACTACCTCTGCACTCCTCTCTTCTCGTTCCACTTCCTCCTTCTTTTCTCTTCACGAACACACTTTGCACCTCATTTATACACGCGATAACACAGCCGCACGTTTATTTACAAAGAGAGCGATCCGATTCGATTGTTCTTGCGGCAAAGCAGTTTCTCTCTCACGTCGGACCTCACATACCGCGTGGTGCGCGTCGCGTCATCCAAGAGAGCTCTCAATAAACTGAACGTCTCAGTTCCGTCCGTTCCGTCGTTCTGTCTCTCTCTCTCCTCTCGTTGCCGCGCACCACGAAATTTTGTCAACCGGGCTCTGCGCTTCGTTGGACGGAGACTGCGCTCCAAACCGAGACAAAGAACGACGCTTTCGAATGAGGCGCCTCTGGCGGTCACTTCGATAATTCCGCCGACACAGAACGCCGTAACGTATAGGACGCGCTATTATACGAGTTTTTTTAATTATGTATTTTATAAATACGCGATCGTACAAGCTTTCTATTTTTTCACATCGCATTTGTATCAATAAAAAGATATATCGTGATACGCACAGGAGTCCCGTAAATTTATCATCATATAAATATAAAATATACGAAGATGTTTATACATGTATACACAAAATTCAAAATTGAAGTTATTAAAGACTGATAAACAGCATTGTTAATAAAAATTAAAAAACTGAAAAATTTAATTATATTTAAAATGACTTAAGAGAGACTGATAGACTATGCAAGTTCTGTAGAAAATATATAGCAAAACAATACACAAATTTATTGCATATATATTTTTGTACAATTAATGTTTAAAGTAAAATTTATATATATATACATATATTAATTATGTATATATATATATATATTTATTTATTTAGACTGAAGATGTAACAAGAAATAACTTGGTTGAGTACATATAAAATGTTCTCTTCTGAATTAGGAATTAGTACAATTACACAATTACTCATATCTGTACATAAAAACAAATATTGTGTAAATATGTTTGTTTTATAGTATTCTGTTTTATAGTATTCACACATTAAATAAAAAATTGTGATATGGATTGTGAAAGATTCACATTTCATGATATAGAATGTAACATATTTATATGATGATCTAATAGTTTTACTTTGCTCATTGGAAACAAAAGAAGAATATATAGAAGTATTTCCTTTCCTTCGTCCTCAGATTAAGAATTAATTATTCTATTCTTATAGAAACTTTTGTATCTTCTCAATAAAATGAAGTCATCAAATCATTTCACAAATCTAATTTGTATAATAATTACTATCTATAATAATATAGTTGTACGTATAACTTTGTAAAATGTTAAACCAATAGGATATTTAAAAATAATAAAAAAATAATATTAAAAAAATAATTTTAAAATTTGTCAAAAATTGTAGCAAATAGAAAGAAAAATTTTAACTATCTCCTAGTTATCATTTTTTTTTTAAATCACACTTTGTTCAATAATAATTGATTTTACAATAATATGTTTATGCTTTAAATATTCAAAAGTTTATCGTTAATACATTAATTGTGAAATGTAATAAGTAGTTTTACAAATGTTATAATTAATGTACAAGATGTTCAAGCTTCTATAAGTTTTTTAGTTGTTATCTTTTTTTATATTTTTTATTCATCATTTTTCAACATTAAATATTCTAATAACAACTAATTTGGTTAAATGAGATATTACTTTTTTGTTTATATTGAAAAAATTAAAAATTTTTATTGCTATATATAATAATAACTAGAAATTGTAACATATAATAAAAATAACATAATATATAAAAAGAAAAAGCTGTTTAAATCTATATATATTATCTACATCTGTACATATTGTCATCTGTATATATTGTCATTGAAAGATGCTATCTGCAGCTATTTGCATCTATAAATAACTGCAGATAGTCTCTCGCAATTTGTTTTTATAAACGTATACATATATATACGTATATGAGTTTATTTTAAAAACTGTTTTTAAAGTTTTTTTATTTATCTATTTTTGTAATTTGCTTGAATATTCATTGCAGTTGTATTGAACTATGACATCAAAAGCGAGAAGTTATACGAATTTTTGTCATGCAATTTACAACAAAGAACTAGATGCTTCTACTTACTGCTACTGGTATTTGAAAGTATAAATCGTTAAATTACGCCGAAGTTTCTTTTCTTCTTATTCTGTATTGATGAATATTTATAAATAATATATATTTTTTATAATAGACCTTGGTCTCTCTCTCTCTCTTTCTTTCTTGTGATATTTACAAATATTTTATCATTTTGCTTTTTACTATTGATAGAAATGTTTATTTAAAAAATTTGTTTATTATTATTATTTAAAAAATTATTTATTTCAAAAAATAAATTGTATGAGATAATACTTGTATTCGATTTCTGCTTTTGATATCATAATTCAATGATCAAATAAGCATCTAGAAGGGAGAAATTCCTCGCTACATAAAAATGAGCGTATTTTGATATGACAAACGAAAACTTGGTTTAGGATTTATCACAAATACAATTATTTACCGCATAGCAGTAAAGTAACAATTTTTATAAATTAGAAGATTATTATTGTAATAGTAGATAATCTAACAGAGTGCGTTGCCACGTGTAAGAGTCACTAAATGTAATTAATATCAAATTAATAATAAACAAGAAGAAGATTCTTCAGGCTCTGAAGTCTTTAAACTAATGAATGAAAATAAATTCGGTTATAAGAGCCGTTTGCAGGATGTTATTCAGAGAATGTGCTTATATATATATATATATATATGTATACACATATATACGTCAAAATAATTTTTATAATTAATATTGTAATTAATATTGTATATCGAAACTTACCTGTCCATTTCTGAATTGTTGTTGTTGCTGTTGATGATGAAAAAGAGCAACTTGTTGTTGAGCAGTCATTTGGTTATTTAGATAAACCAAGTGTTCCGTTCCTGGTGCTCCACTCTAAAGAACAAACATAAAAAAGTATTAAATATAAACATATGATTTTTATAACTTAAAAAGTTAAAACCTTAAAAAATAGCATTGAGAACCAAGTTACTGATGTTGATGCGTAACTTTATAAGTAATTGTCAATATATGTTTTGACTCTGGATTCATTTGAAGGAAGTTGAAGATTCACTTCAATATATAAATTAACCCTTTGTGGTCAGATCTCAAAAATGATCTACGAGTTAGTCAGACCGGATCTGTGAGACCCACGCGACTTTAAGATAGAATATCTTCGCGAAAAATCTTTTTTTTTTCAATTTTGTTTTTCTGAATTTGCGCTAATAAAAAAAACAAATTGAAGAAATCTCTAGTAGTTTTGAAGATATAAGCGTTAAAAAAAAACTAATTTTTTCTAGAAACATCGATGCAATTTCTGAGTGAAGAGATCCACGTGACTACGAAGGGTTAAACTTCTTGATACTTTAAATGAATATTGAATTTGTCTTTAAAGAAATCGCGCAAGAAATTAACAGTTCTTTTGGTTTATGATTTGGTTAATAGCTTACAATTAATAATAAATTACCACAGAGAAGTCAGACTTTACTTGTCGCTTGTTTGTATTGCGTTTTATCTTTTTCTTTTTATATTTAGATAAACTTATTAGCTATAATATAAGAATAATTTACTACATGTGTTCTCACGTATATATATCTTTGTGACTCATTATCAATTAGAAAAAATCATTAAAAAAAACTATCTATTCTTTGTCTACAATAAGAAAAATTCAGAGCTTATTTGTGAATGATCAGAAAGTTCACTTTGTATATTTCGATTTTACACTGAAGCGGACATTATTCAAGATCAAAATGTATCAACTTATTAAGTACAATAATAAATTCACGTATCAACATCAGTAATTTGGTTCATAACGCTTTTTTCTAAATGTTTTTAGATTTATAAAAAATATTTATATAATAAAAAAATTATCTAAAATATAATTCCGCAAGTTTATGCAGAGCATATATTATACTTACTTTTAACTGCATTGGATGTATTTCATATGGTACATTACTTAAATGTACATTATTCATAGTTAGTCCAAGTTGTTGGGATTGACTTTGTTGAGGTACACCAAGTTTAGCCATGGGATATTTCCATTTCTCTTGATTCTGAAATAAGTAATTCTAGTTGAGAGAAGAAATGTGAGATAAATTATGCAATCAATTCTGATATATTTTGTTAGACCTACATTATCAACAATAACATCATCTGCTAAAGCCCAAGTGCGTGGAGCTTGTTTAGCTTGGAAAGTTGATGACTGAGTATTAAATTCTGGCTCTGTAGGTCGTTGAAATACGTAACTAACCATGGCATCATCTTGAGTTCTACTCACACCCATTTGATGAGTCTGACCAGGTTGAATTCGCATGTTATCACCACCGGCCATTACTTGACCACACTGTTCAGTATCCTAATAATAAATTATGAAAATAATAACTTACAAGAGAATATTGATAAAAAATGTAAATTAATAAAGTGAATATTCATTAGAACAACATAACCTTTCATAATCATATCTAAAATCATAATTTTAACACAGCAGCTCTTCTTCAATGATAGAAGTTATGGTCTGTATTCATAGTCAGCTCTTATATTTAAGATTGCCTCAAATCATTAATTCATCTTTAGATAGACATCTGTATCCAATAAAAAATGACTGTACAACATCTTAAAATAAACTTAAAACAATCTTGATATAAGGTCAAACTATGAATACTAATGTAAGAGAAAAACAAAAAGAGAAACTAAGATAGTATTTATTGTTCAATCTATTAAAAATCATCTAAAGCTCAAAATTAATTGAAAATCATTTTAAGATAAGAATTATTTTATGAACTTAAGACAATCTTAATATATATGATTTGACTATAATGTCAGCTTGCTTTTGAAATTATAAATTTTTTTTTCTGGATGAACAAAAGAAAACACTTCGCAAACAAAAAAGCCAACTTCTGGTAGCCTTTTTTATAATGATGAAGACAAAGATAAAACACATGAAAGAAATAGTTTTGACAACTTCAAGAGAAGATACCATATTTTGTTTATAATCTTTTACTCGCAATAAATTATAAGCTGTTAATTATTTTTATGTTCCTATTTAAGATTCGGTTATCTCTATGCTAGGAAGAGAAAAGTTATGGTATATTTATGATATATTCATAGTTCCGACTGTGAGTTTTTCGACATATTAGTTCAGAATTTGTCTCTATGCTTATGGTTAGGCAAGTCTTTAATATCTTACAATGTAAGAGCTACGATACTTGAAAATACAAGGAGAAATAAAAAAAGAACATTTTTTCTTTATATTATCTCAAGTTACAACAAAATATACAACATTCAAGCCACTTTGTACACTCTATCTTTAAAAAAAAAAACAAAACAAAAAAAAAAAAACCTTATTAAAACTTAGTTGAGCAATTTCAAACGTATGACACTAATACTCTGTCCACACACAATAACTTTATGAGGTTATGGCAGCCGATCTTCCAAGCCGCAATTATCGTAGTCACGCTCGATACATAGTCCGTACGCACGTTGCTCAATAAGGAGCAATTGCGAATAACAAAAAAAAAAAAAAAAAGGATAACTAGATATGTGTACCGTAGATATGTGACCGTTGGCGGAGGTGTGATGCAGTTGCATGGAGGAAGCCGGTTCGCCTCCGGCACCTCCGCTACTCGTCCCAAGCCACTTCATGTCTTCGTGTGTTGTCAGGTTGTCTCGTTGTTCCCGGACACAGTAAATACTGTCCGGCCACAACGAGGCTATGGAGTCCTTCCACGGCCACGTAAGGGTTAGCTCGTAGACAGCCGGCTGGCCAAGTTCCGGAGAAGACGATGCCGCTTGCTACGGTTGTTGCGCGGACATGTTCTAACATGTAACGCACACTGTCGTTAACAGCGGTACATTTTCACTAACCGTTACCGTGATGATAACGAGAAAAGACTGCGACAGCAACGATGACAACGACAGTGACGATAGGCGAGATGTAATCACGGCGGTGACGATGACGATCACGGTGACGACGACAACGACGACGACGTTAGTGATGACAGCGAACAGCGCGCAGATATAATTAGTCCAAAACTGGAACGGATTGGAAACGTAATTTAACCGAGCTGCGAATAAGAATCAGTCGAATAGTTACAGCAATGGCAGCTGTGTGCAGCTCCGGCGCGCTGCTGCCGGATTTTTGACAACACTGTGTGCTTGGTGTGCCGTGCACCAAGCAATCCGAGAAAAGAGGGGAAGGGGGAGGAAGAGAGAAAGAGAGAGAGGACACAAAGAAAATTGTCGCGAACACGGAAGGCGCGCACGACGATCGCGGTGTAAACTCGCCGAAGCGCTTAGCTAAAGCGACGGCACACAAACGCGAGATCGGTAAGAAATGTATATTAAATGAACGAAACGGGCGATCGAATGACACCGTGACGGCTACTCGAAGGAAAAGACCAAGGAAGGAAAGAAGGATGAAACAAGCGAGAACCGACAACTGCGTGCACGTCGGTGGCGAGAAAGGAGAGGGAACGGGAGAAAGGGACGGATTGTGCGCGAGAGAGAAAGAAAGAAACGGGGGAAAAAGTGAACAAGCGAGAAGGGACGCGAGAAAGAAGATAGAGAAAGAGAGGAAGAGACAAAATTCGTGAAAATTCTGCTTGTTGCAACGCTCGGCGTATCTTGTACGAGGTTAACCCTCGAGATCGCGACGAACGTCTCTCACCTGAGTTCACGAGCTAGACCGTTTTCCCGACAACGGAAATCGTATCAGATGTAACAATCGTCTCTCTATCCGCCCGCGCTTCCACAGCGTTGTGCCCTCTCACGTTATTTTCCGTCTTGCGCGCAACGCGGCCTTCCCTCGCCTTCCCTTTTAGGTTATTTCGTTAAAAACTAAGGCTTAAAATACACTATTCACAGGTATGTACAGCCACGCAAGCCACGGACACACGACATGCGTCCACCGGCGAACGCGTGTTTGGCGCGCAAGGATGCTGTGTGCGCGTTCTGAATGGTGGGAGTCAGTTATACGGAAGAAAGGGAAGAGGATAGACAACCGTGTCTGATTATGCTGTCTCACTTCGTTTAGCATTAGCATGCCTCATCGTCCGCGTCTCGCATCAATTTTCTATACCAATTTTCTATTGCGATTTTCAAGCGACTCGTCTCGTTGCTTACATCGATGAAGAACGTCCTAGCTCCTAACGGCTTCTCCTCATAAAATAGCGCACACTCGACGATCCGAACTTCTACATACTACCTCATAATTACCTTTCAGCTGCGGTGAACATTCAAGTTTCATCTAGTTCCATCTTGGAACGCAACGAGTGGACAGGCAACGCCACCTGTTGTCGAGTACCTAGCGTCGTCAGAAAAAGCAAAATGGCCGAAACTTACGCGCGGTATTTTCAAATGTCATTTGTCTTACCACATCGATTGTGCGGTATCGTGCAGTTGTCGAGACTCACGCACATTAAATTTTATCGAAGAAACGACGCGCGAGTCAGAAAAGCGAGAGATCAATATGTAGTTTTCGAAATTCTTGATATGTCTATATTTTAGCAAAGAAATTGAAATTCTGTGTATGTACGGGAAGCTTCTTTCGATTTTTCTGGCGGTTTTCCACTACCGGGTTGGATGGATCACATATGTTCACGAGTTTATGGTCCGAGCGCGCTCATTGGCTGGAAATTACGCACGAGAAACGCATGACATCGAAATATAATTTATATATCATCTTCTCGAAATATTATCACGATAAAAATTTTCGAGATTCTCGGAATATTTTTAAAAGAGAGAAAAGAGAGAGCGCCATCGCCAGCGATAACATCGCGCACAGCGATGATGAAAATAATCAAGTCAAGAATAAGCAGTGCAGCGGACGTCTTAATGTGAGTGTCGTGATAACGCGATAGTGGCAAACAGATGATAGATAACCCTCGCGTTGTGTTTCGTAAGTTAGCGAAGCGCGCGGCGAGCGGTTGACACTACCGAACACGTAAGTGCGAGAAGTGATTGAACCGTGAAAACTCGATAAGATAGAGTAAAGGTGAAAACAGTAGCGATTTCACGAGAATTTAAATGATCCATATATGCGATAACGATCTTTATTATCTTCTATGAGAACGAACGAAACAAACACGGCATTGTTGATAAGTTCTTTTTTATTCGGCTTATCTCGCTCTCCGATTTTAGATACAATCAAATAAACGCGCAATTATTATATTTGCAATAATTGTTATTTTTGTCTAACAATTGACTATTAATCTGCTATTAATATGTCGTTTTTTCACGTGTGCGTGTATACATGTCAGTTATGCACGCTGCGAGATCGAAAGACAGGGGAGTAATCATGGAACCGTAGAAACGGAAGTAATTACCGTATTGTTTTGTACTTCGTTGCTTCGTTCGTTTTTTTTTCTCCGAACGAGTGTGCTTATTTCGTAATTTTTAAAAATTTAAGTTTTATTTGTAAGTACAAACACCAACATTGTTGATTAATGATTTACAAAGTTTAACAATATGCTGTGATATCAAAGATCTGCTCACGTCATAGATATAATGTGTGCTTCATTGTCGGTGACCCAGGTGATGATCATTTATCCTTTCTTTATGTGAATTACATTTGATCTTATTATATTTTCAGATATATAATGTGACACATCGCAAAAAAAATACACTAGTTACTTTGTTCAAAATGGCAATTTGGTCTGGACGACCTGGTTGGTTAGGAAAGCTTGGAGTAATATTGTTAGCGATATGGTTTTTGGTATTAATTATATCTGTTGTTCATATATTTAAATCTAATTCCCTGTCAAGTTATGACACTACTACTGCCAACAAAGAAAACACCCAACGTCTAGCACAAATGGTTAAGGATTTTGAAATTCTAAAGAAGCAAAATGATGCACTAAAAAATTACATCTTGGGGTAGGTGGTTTTGCATATAAAATTTATCCGAGTTAGAACAGTTTTTTTGTACTAAACCATTTGACCAAGTTACAACATTTGCAATTTAAGACATAGGGCATTGTGATCTTTTCATTGTACAGGCTAACATAATTTCCAGAGAAGCATTAAGATCTGTGGAAGGTAATAATTTAGGTGCCATACAAAATAAGCTAGAAAAAGCATCTGTTTATTATGACCTAATAGATCACCAAGATGGATCAAAGCATGGTGTTCCTTCTTTAGAATATGAAGAACTACGGCGACGATTAAGAAATGATATTCAAGAAACTTGGTAAGTGCAACAAACTTTTGAGTATCAAAGTATTCTAAAAATACAACAAAGATTACACAATTAGCTTAATACTATAGGTATTATATTAATGCTGAATTAAATAAATTGAAAAAACACATTGACGAGTTTACATATGATCAGAGAGAAAAAGAGATACAGGATGTAGTAAAAAATATATGGGAACACAAAAAATCACTCATAATAAATATTGATAAATTAAAGAAAGTGGATGGTTATGATGAGTGGAGAGAAAAAGAAGCAAAAAGTTTATCTGATCTTGTTCAAAGGAGATTTAGGTAATAGGATTTGTAATATTAATTTGTATTATTATAATATTGAAAGTTTTAAGAAATAAAGCTACAACGAGACATATTTTTTTTAAAGATATTTACAAAATCCTGCTGACTGTAATAAAGCAAAAAAGTTAATATGTAGCTTAAATAAAGGATGTGGATTTGGCTGTCAAGTAAGAAGATTTAAAATGCGCTTATTTAATCATTGATGTATAAATAATATTGAGATGCATATTTTCTTTTGCAGATTCATCACATCACGTACTGCTTTTTAGTGGCTTATGGCACAGAACGAACATTGATAATAAAATCTAAAGGATGGAGATATCATAAGGATGGCTGGGAATCTGTATTTAAACCTCTTAGTGATACTTGTGTATCTACGTCCGGTGTTTCGCATTCTAATTGGCCTGGCGATCCCTCTAAACAAGTAATATCTCTGCCAATTGTAGATAATGTTAATCCTAAACCAAGATACCAGCCACCTAGTGTACCTGCAGACTTGGCGCCGAGATTAGAAAAAATTCACGGCCATCCTTTAGTTTGGTGGGTAGGTCAAGTGTTAAAATACCTGATGCGTCCTCAAGATCATGTGAAAAAAACACTGGAGAAAGCAAAAGAAAAACTAGGATTTAAGAAACCTATTGTTGGTGTTCATGTGCGCAGAACCGACAAAGTGGGTACGGAGGCAGCTTATCATGACATAGATGAATATATGAGTAAAGTAGAACAATATTTTGACGAACTTGAAACCAAGCCGGATGTAAGAAGAGTATTTTTAGCTAGTGATGATCCAAAAGTGATATTAACAGCCAGAAAACGTTATCCTAATTACGAAATAATTGGTGATCCGGAAATCGCGGAGACGGCGTCTGTGGCAAAGAGATATTCGGACACTTCGTTGCAAGGAATAATTATCGATATTCAACTTTTGTCGGAATGTGATTATCTGGTGTGCACGTTCAGCTCTCAAGTGTGTCGCGTAGCATACGAGCTAATGCAAACCTTTTACGCGGACGCGTATGATAAGTTCACATCTCTCGATGATATATATTACTACGGGGGACAAAATCCACATCCACATGTAGCTATTTTGGATCATAAACCGAGAAAAAATGGAGAGCTGGAATTACAAGTCGGAGACTTGATTGAAGTTTATGGTAATCACTGGGACGGTTTCTCCAAAGGATATAACACCAGAACTAGCATGACAGGTTTATTCCCTAGTTTTAAAGTTAAAAATCCCGTTGACGCAGTAGATTTTCCGAAATATTCAGATGTTCCTCTACAGGAAAATAAAGCTAATTAAAAACTAGCAGCAAAGAGAGTCTGGCACTTCTGCTAATGTAAATTATCAGAGCTTCAATAAACTGTTATTCTTTAGGGTCAAATTCTTAGAAGATTAACAAAGAGATACAATACAGTACGATGTATATATATTTTGCTACGTGAATGAAGATTAAAAAAAAAAGTCTTACAAAATGTCCATGACTCGTCATGTGTATTTCAGTTTAGAAAAACCATACAATATGTATTATTTATGTATATGTATTAAACAGTATATAATATATAAAGATTATTTTTTTTATTTTTTTATATATAAAAAACTGAGTTTTTCAGCATATGTTTACACTTTTACAATAAAACCTCTACTGCAGATATGTAGCAATATATAACGTATTTGTGAGAGTTTTATATATTTTCATTCTAATTCTATAAACTACTAATGTTGATTTGATCAAAAGTTTAATTAGAGAGTAAATTATGTCGAATCATTGTATTTTGATGCGACGATATTCTAGAATACAATGATTCAAAGATATATTTGAAGAGTTAGGCCAGAATAAAATGTTAAAAAAAAATCAAATTTTTTATTAAAAAAAAAAATATCTTCAATAAAAAAATGGATTAATCTAAAATGGATACGAATTCACACAAATCTACTTCTAAGTCGTTAGAGTCTACCGATTTTATTCGATTACCAGGTCAACTTGTTCTGCCATCAATTTATATTAAAGTTTATTAGCAGGTTTTGCTTGGTGTTTGACAACATTATTGCAATATTATCTTAGCTCTCTGTTAATTTTACCGCTAGCAATCTGTTATCGAATATAATAAAGTCTGCAGTAAATCTGTGGTCTTTTTCGTGACAAAAATTGTATCTTGATGAAATCTGCAAATGCGATTAGTTAAGGAAAGTGTAATTTTCAGTTTTCTGACCGATCACTCTGGCTCAACGCTTTATTCTTAGTATTGGCAAAATTAGGAATTTTGCTGTATATATATATATATATATATATATATATATATATATATATATATATATATATATATATATATATAATGCAAAATTAAATTATATACATATATATATATAATAGAGAGACGTAATGGACTGAAAAAATACAAATCTTATCGCGCGTATTTAACTTGCCCGACGTTTGTGCCAATGCATCATGCGGAAAGCATTGTTTACAGTAAAAAAAGGTCGTTTCATTGAAACTACATAAAATATACGTAAAATATACGATTTTAGACCACAAAAAATCTAATACAAATCTTCGTGGATTTATTTACTACGAGTATCATTAGTCTTTGTAAATAGATTCGATAAGAATTCTGACAAAGACTGCTTCAACAGCCAACATTTTAAGAAATGTGGCTCGCATTAAAAGTTTATTATCGCACGTACAAATTTATATACTATGATATGATTTCCATATCTCACACTTCTGGACACTTTTAAAGCTTGATATAAGCGTGTTTACGTCAATTTATGTCTATATAAAAATGAACATATGCGCGCGCGTGCAAACATCTAGTTGGGCTTGGAGCCTATCTTGTATAAGAATTTTTCTTGTATATATATTGTAATATATTTTATATGCAGAAGTAATGAGAATTGTTATTATAAAAGGATATGAATTTGATTTTTGATTAATAAATATTTTTAATTCATGGAACATATATGTTTTTTAATGTTTGGCAAACTATAAACCTTACGTTTTGTGATGATAATACACAAACATTACAGTAAAATAGTTTTAAATTATATGTATATATAAATGATAAACATTTTATATAAAATATTTTTTTATTTTGCCAGTTTTTAATTATTTTTGATATATAAAAAAAGTAATCGTGCTTACAATTAGTCCTGCATGTGCAATAACTGGTTTAAAAATTTTTTCTGTTTAAACAAAAAACAAAGAATTTGAAAAAAGCAATATAAGTTAATTTTAATAGTAAAAAGTGATATAATTTGTTGAATAAAGATAGCGAATTCTACGATTATCGATAAGAGAAATAAGAAGCGAACTAACTGGAGAGCAACGTATTGCTACATAATATAAGAGCGATGTAAATAAAGAACACACATCTCATAATATAACGAATATTTATATACAAAGATGTTTTTCGGGTTTGAACCGCGTTAGTGTCATTTTTATATAGGTATAAAAATGACACTAACGCGGTTCAAACCCGAAAAACATCTTTGTATGTTAATACAACACACCGCGAAAGCATCAAATAACGAATATTTATATTCAATTATTTTAAGATATTTGTTTCGCGATTATTATAATATTAAAGAGTTATGAAGTCTTTATAATGTCATATAATAAATACAATTATTGTCTTTCTTTTTTATTTTCTTATTTCACATAACTCTCATTTTATACATTTGTTCAATAATGAATGGCAAATTATAGACGAGATGATTATCAAATGAGATCATGATATAAATTTAGAAATACTTATATCTACTTTTTTCGAGGTTTTCAAACACACACAATCCTCGACAAATCAAATTTTAAAAGATATAAATAACTTACGTTTTGAGATACAATTGTAATAAATACGTCATACTTTCATCTCTCCCATTGTTATCATATTGGTTTAACCATGTTTTTTCTTATAAACAAAAGTAAATCAATCACATAGTTACCTAATATATTTATATTTGTACGAGTTTTCGTTACTTTGCCCACGGTTTAAATCCATCTGTTAAAATAACTATGACTGTAATTACATTGTGATTTAGACTTTGATCAAAACAGCAAAAATAATTAATTAACGAGTATTATACGCACTTGGGAAATATAGTCAGAACAATTTCCAGTGAAGTTTCTCTCTGTACGAAATAATGTTTCACAAATACTGACTAGGTTATTCACAAGATAAAATAACGTAATCAACAAAATGATTACAACAATCGGAAACAAAAGCTATTTATAATTAATATCATTTTTTATTTAACTTATTTTTACAAATTCAAAATTTTTATGTATACAGGATGGTTTACCACAATTGAATATTTCACAATGAGGTGGACATGCTACAGCTAAAAGAAAGCTATACCATAAGTATTTTAATATCAAGACATCAATCAGTGGAGAGAATAAGCAAAACATTCATTCAATATGTAATTACAATGATACTTAGTGTTATAAAAAAAAAAAAAAAAAAATTAGTTTGAAGTTTATCCAAAAATATATTCAGTGTTAAAACATTTTTTATTGGTGATAGACCACCCCATATATACTATAGCATGTATATTGCTATACAATTTATCACGATAATACTACCACATTCTTTTTGTAAGTTTTCTATTGAATGCGTTGGTTCTATTGAAAAGTATAAACTTTTGATTAAAATATATTGTTTTATAGTAATATATAAAGTTCGCCGAAAGTAAGTATTAGTTTGATAAGTCTACAAACATCTTCGAAGATTCTATGGAATCAATGTCTCTATAGAATTCATCAATTGTTTTATAGACGTTATCAGCATGCGTATATATATGTGTAATATATATAATTTTACTACATGTGTATTTTCTCTATGTAACAATCATGATCAAAAAGCAATAGCAGGCACATTTTGTTAAAACATCGTGTTTTTCGTTGAACGTAAAATGATGTATTGCTTAGAGGAGACAATAACATTATATACATATATATATATGTTATTTTGCAATTATAATTCACATTATATTTCTTTGTATTCAAAATTCTCGTTTATACGGCTTGAAAGACAGTTTCAGTAAATTATAAAAAATTAACAAAAAATAGTCTACTCTGTTAAAAGTCAACGAAGAATACTAGAAATTGAATTCTGACTTTACACTAAATAAAATTACAAACAATTACAGTATTCTCTCTTCCTTTCTCACTTATAAATGAACGACGTTGTATAAGATCTTCCCAATTTGCTAGAATAATAAGAAAGAAAACAAGGTTGTTTTCGAGTCAAAGCTTAAAACATTAAAATTGCGAAACGTTTCAATTCTTAATTGAGTCTTCCTCGGTCGCGATCCGATTACAAATAATAAAATTTTACAATGATGTAGAATAAAAAATGATGTAGAATCGTTGTTAATTCATATCTTCTAATGGGACGTGTGCTCTAGTGTAAAATAATAGTCACACGTTACGTAAAGAAATGCCAAGATTGTCCATGGGAGATAAAACGTAAAATGAGTCGACACAACGGTGTACAAAGTCAACTGTGACTTTGTGATCAGTACACCGTTATGTCGACTCATCTTACGACGTTTTATCTCCCATGGACAACCTTGTAGCATTTCTTTATGTAATGTATGACTATATTTTACACCTGGAGTACACGTCTCATTAGAAGATATAAATTAACACCGGTTCTACATCATTTTGATCGCGACCGAGGAAGACTCAATTAAGAATTGAAACGTTTCGCAATTTTAATGTTTTAGCGCTACTGTAGCGATTTATATTTGAATGTTATATTTGAATTAATACAGCTGTTTTTGACTCGACAACGACCTTGTTTTCTTTCTTATTATTATGTAACAAGCGTCTCTTATTTTATTTTGCTAGAATAACTATACCTGAGAAACGCGAACGTCTGATTCATAGTTGTCTACGCAGCCAAGAGACTGATTTTTATATATCTTGTGCGTTTTGCAAATCGAATATATAAATAAATGAATTGCAGATCGTTGTCATCCTCAAAGGTTCCATTGAGCCAGAATCATTTTACAATATTCCGCTTATTGATTTTGTGTTCGTCGTTCTCCGATAATATGCTCTAATTTCCGTGCAACAAAAGCTGTGGTCTTTTTATTTGGAGATGATCCCTCTGTCATTTCTACATCCGTGTCATCGGATAGCAATCGCTTTCCTACGCTCTTTTTTGGATCTACAGATATCATCATTTTATTGATAGCTTCTAAATCCTGAAAGAATATATCTCGATAAAACATATGCATATAAAACAAATCAATTTTTATAATTATTTGAACATTAAAAAAACAGGCAAAATTTATTCTTAGACATTTAAAGAAAAAAGTACCTTTGCGGGACTACGACTAAAACAATAACTCAATTGTGGCGCTGGTGATGCACTAATAGCTTTCGGATCGAGAGTACGTGTCATAATACTACCAGTAACACGCCTTACTGGAGAATTAGCAGCTGCTTTTCCTTTCGGTAAAGGACTCAGCGAGAGATTCATAACACTGCCGCGAGCTGATCCAAATCTATTCGCAAATTCCTTGACTTGCGGTACATACACAGTGTTGTAAAATTTGATTAAATCACCACGTACTTCCCCGTCAAAATTCTGTGATGTTCCGGCCATGTTTGTCGGTGTCGGTGGAGTCACAATCTCATCTGATGTGCGCTTATTGTCTAATTTTTCATTATCGATCCCTTTCGAATCGTTGTCAGTGGAACTTTTTCCAATAAGAACTGATCTATAGATATGGGACTGTGCTTGAGGTTGAAAACGATAACACCGCATAATCTCGGTAAACGAGTTCTTCTCCATCTTCACTAGCTTACATATTACATAAATTGCACACATCAGGATCTGATCAAGATGCCGATCCTTCATCAACTCAATACGTTCCTTGATGGAGTATTCGAAAATTGTCCATATTTTCTTTTTATCGGTATCTGATATCTCCAATGAATTGCACAGATCTTGCATACGCACACACGCAAGATTGTAGAATTTCCGAAAGAACAACGCGACAGAACCTGTTCGTTTCGGCTTGGTCATATCTTTATTCGTTGCTTGTACGGGTAGTACAGGAGTACTCGACACTTGTGAGGCCGAAGATTTCGGAACAATTTGATCCGGCAGCAAAAGTATTCTTTGGCCGTCTAATACTACTCCTCTAGTGGATAATAAACTTTGTCCTGCGACTCGCAAGACACTCTGACCAGTAACTCTAGTTTCGCCGAATAATCGCTTCTTCGCTGCATTAGATGTGACTGGAGACTGAAATCTAATAGAATACTTTCTAATTTATATTTCTTCTTGATTAAAAATACTTAGATAAACAATTTATACCTTTCTGATGCGGATGAAATTGGACTCTGTTGAACGTCATGATGAGTACGATCTCGATCTATTGCCATTCGTCTTAATACAGGTTGGCCAGGCGTGTTAGGATCAACAGTTTCCAAAGTACCGGGCAAAGAAACTTCCTCACAACTTGGCACACCATCTTTGGCGCATAAAGACTCAATAGTTTGCCACAGAGGACTATCGCTCTGCCAAGCCAGTGATTCCAGAATCTTTTCTTCAATCTGATTCAAATGCTTAACCACATCTCGTGACAATTGATCTTCAGTTCTTACTATAATTTCTATGACTTTATAGAAATAGTAAGCGTCTAGATTTAAAGCCTTTAATATCCACGGGAATACCTTGTCGTTACTTTTATACGAATATATAACTATTTCGAGACAGCAGGCAAACAAGCACTGAATAAAAAGCTCATTTGATACTAGATTCTGTAATAAATCATTATAATATATAACAATATGCTGTGTAGTTTTGATAATTTTTCAATGTATAAAATCTTTATAAACTTACAGTTACATCGTAATTTGGTTTCTTGCGCTTTTCGTCATTTAGAATCATTTCCAAAAGTTTGTAAAACAGAGTCTCTCCCATAACAAGACGCATCTTTCCAAAATCGGATGTCGAACCATCATTAACATTAGCGGCATTGTTATTATAACATGCACAAAATTGTTCACCAAGCTGTTTAACTTTTGTCTCAACTTTAACTTCATGAGAACACTTGCTCAACATTTGTTTCAAGTTTTCGCTTGGCGCAGATTGACCAGCTATTAAAGCCTGTAATTTAATTACACTTTGCGTCGCTGTAGTTACTGGCGTTATATTAGTTATATCCTTTGATCGAAGATATTTACGACCAGTCAGTGGTGTGAGCAATGCTGGATATTGTATCTGTGTACAAATTTGTACATAAAAGAATATGTATTATATATTTATTTCAAAGAGAATAAATTACAAACTTACTCCAGCATTTTGTTCTCTTTTTATTTGCAATCGTTCGTGGAAATCGTCAATGCTCATCATTTGCGTAGGGGAACCGATATTCTCGCTAGCGTCGTGACCTTAAACAAGAATTATATAGATTGACACCAAAACAAATTGTATATTCTTCTATATTAGTTGGAAAAATGAATGATCCGACACGTTGTTTAGAAAATGTGCGATTAGTAATCAGAAGAAATGAATTTGACTAATAATTTACAATTAAATAGCACCCTCACAAAATATGATATAAACCCACCTTTCAACTTTATATCTCCATCCAAATTTGATATGTTTCTCAAATTTATTCTTCTCCATTCAGCTACAAAGCATAGTCACGACAAATAGCAAATACACAAATCAGATTTTAAAAAAATTGCATAATAACGTAAATAAAATTATTAGATAAAATTATTAGATTTCTTTTTTTTAGCTTTTCTTTTTTTCTAATAAAAGCATAAACTTGCAAGTTCAGATACCTTCATTGTATAAAGTTCATATATATAAAAAAAAGTATTTTTAATTATAAAAGTACTAAAACATTTAATGTAAAAAGATGCAATAAAAAAAAAAAACAATATTGTAACATATTAACCAAAACGTTACAAATATACATTTTAACATGATTTTAGCAATTGTAAACATATCAATTCATTACATAGCATACAATTTTTTGCTCAGCAATTTACACGTGTGTTTGTGAAAGCAAAATAAGCTAGCAGAAAGCACACATGCAAGATTAGATTAGAAACTTATACATGTTTGTATACGTGTGTATGTGATTAATAAATTAAAAATTTGTACCTAAGAAAATTCTCTCATCCAAGTCCCCGACACTCAGCACACGTTGTTCATAAGCCTTGTTAATGGCCTTGCTGTTGGCATCAAAATTTAATGCCTCCAGTATACCAGAAAAATTAGACTGATCGCCACGTAAAATTCTCTCGTCAAATAATTTGTTGATATAACTTTTCACATAATACTCTTTTATAAATTTAGCATCAATAGGAATAGCTTCATGACGTTCACATAACAAACTAAGAATACATTCAGCTGTTTGTGGTGGAGTATAATTCTCATTGTTAAAATCAGCTGGCAAACCTTTAAATCAAACAAATAAAAGCATAATCATAACTTGATCAGAAATTTAATGTTTGAGTCTTTTTTCTCAAGAATACTTACCAGGAAAGTTAGGATTTAGCAAATCTCTTCTATTAGCTAATAGAGCATTGCTATATATGAGATCACAGCAGATCAATAAAAGATGATAAGAATTAACAAGATCATCCGAAATATCAGGAATTGCACCTTTTATGCATATGAACAGCGTCCAACAGAATTCAAAGACTCTAGCAGGAGTGCAGGGCACTGCTTTGTGTCTTCTAGATCTCGATGGTTTGATATCTTCTTTTGGATCTTTGAATATATCATTGAATATTGGTTGATACTTCTTAAATATCACCATGGACACTGCAAAATTTCCTTCCAACTTTTCTATTCTAGCACGGAAATCTTGTGGCATATTGGCCATGTCCGCCCATGATTTGCTCTTTGTGAAGAACTGTATCAATGGGAGATTACACAATTGTAAAAGGCGTGTCAAAGAAACACAGTTGCCTTCTATATTAGCACCTGGTCTTCCTACTGTGGGTGTAGAAGATTTTCTACAAGCCACATATAAGGCACATCCTATCCAATGCAACTGATCACCCTACAAAAATATAATTTTGCCAAAATATTTTCTAATATTCTTGAAAATTATAGTTATTACTACATCAGGATTATTCTTGAAAATTAAAGTAAACGGGAAAGGTGAAACATTTATTCACAGAAAAAACATGTGAGTAAAATTTTGTGGAAAAAATTGACACATAGCGTAAAACCAATATTTTTCCGACTAAAAATTCACAAAATTAAGAAAAACAAATACAATTAATCGACGTTTTCTACAACACAATCTTTTCGATAAACGCGCCAAATTTTCATCCATCGCGCCTTGAACAATTAGTTGCAAATACATGAAAATTGTCCGAATGTTAGTTGCTTTATCAGCGCGATAAATTGATGATTTAAAGCAATTATTTATCGCGACGAGAGTGCAAAACGTCATGCGGTTTTGGCGTTTTGCGTGGAAAAACTTCCGGTTGTTTATATAAACCGAGATAGACCGAGATAAATAAACCGAGATAAATTACTACCTCTAATGTGTAGTTTTGTCGGATCGTTTCGTAAGATCTCCAGGCTTCGGACGCGGCGGTCGCATCCATATTCAGCTTCTGGCAGAGATCTTGATGCCGGCTATACGTGGAATCTTCAATATCGTCCGACTGCCCCATTTTCGGCGTCGTAATTCAGCTAAAAAGTACTCAAACGAGAAAACGCGCGGAAAATCCTCACACCGCCATACAAAAACTCGGTTGCACTACACCGAGGTTGCCGCGGGACTTGGCGGGAAACGACACGAGCGCCGACATCTTTGCCATGTTGGCGGGAAACGTAATAGGTAGTGGCGCATCACACTAGTGCGCTTGCGAGCACGTTCGCAGCGGAACGCTTTAATTTCTTCCCCTTCCGGTTAGAAACAAGAGTCAAGGGTTTAATTATAGTCAATTGAAAAAAAAGAACAATAATCTCTGCTTTCTCTTTCTTTTTTTTGTAATTAGTTTATAGTTAATAATACTTCTTCTAATGTATCTTCTAATGTCCTTTTTTTTTTTATAAAAAAGAACATTACATTAAAGGGCATAACAATAAGCCTTC
The DNA here is from genome assembly GCA_014825645.1 of Pseudomyrmex dendroicus. NCBI lineage: Eukaryota > Metazoa > Arthropoda > Insecta > Hymenoptera > Formicidae > Pseudomyrmex > Pseudomyrmex dendroicus. The sequence goes on along the minus strand of QVNZ01022921.1, from coordinate 7,909 downwards.
CACCAAAATTTTTATGCATCCGATGATGTATGTGACGTATATTGTATAGTATAGAGATCGTATGTTACGATAAATCCCTCGCGCCGATCTTTTCGCGCATGCGTAAATATGTTACAGACCATATGATCAGTCTTTACAACCAGGACCAGCCTTTACTCTCTGAAAAATATGTTTACTCTGAAAAAAATATATTTCTATTTTTCTTTCTCCGAGAAAAGCTCGACATCGATATCGTGAGAAAATGCGCATGTTTGCGAGATTTGCCTGCATTTACGTTATTGCATATGCGTGTTAGAACTTGTCCCACATTTTTTACATTGGTACGATATGAAAGCGTCTGCTAGATTTATTTCATTGCGCATGCGTATAGAATTTTGTCTCATCTGGAAACATTGAATTACTGAATAACATGCGTATATAGTAGATCTATTCAAATTTAGTATATTAAATCTAAGCAGAACTAAGCAGATCTAAGCAGAACTATAAGCAGATTTAAGTAGATCTAATATAGTAAATCTGAATAGATCTGAAGTAGATCTAATGATAAATAAAATGTAAATTTACATAGATCTATTTATATATCTATTTAGATCTACTTTATATGTATTTACCCTGATAGCCAAGCATGTTTTGCAAAATCGTGTAACTTAATGCTGAAAAGAAGTTTTCGACTAGGTGCTGTGTATTTACTGAAAACGTAATGGATAGTCATATGTAATCAACAACACGCGGGCAAATTTGAGACATTTTGTGTCAGCAGATTCAAAGCAAAAGAAGAGCAACTGTTGCTCATTACGTTGTCAACAAAATGACTTCTATTCATGGAAAACTCTTTGCTTTGTCATTCGTTTTCGGCAACATAGGAGCAACATGACGGTAACAAAACAAGACACCGATATCTATACTTCTGTCTTATGGTTGTTAAAAACCATTGAAATATATTAATTCTATCTTGTAGCCGATTAAATGTCAAAAAACGAATGACTGTCTTTTAGAATAAGTAAATAAAAATAATTACATTTTAATAAAAAACAAGTGGTCTCGCGGACTGAGTGCAGCGGCTTCGAATATAGAGGTCTCGAGTTCAAATCTCACCATTACTTTAGGATTTTTTCCGGGCCCGATACTTTTCATCGAGTTAATCAGTTGATTGGCAAACTGAATCAGACCTTCAAAGATTAATTCGAGTGAAATCTCAAATTACTTCTCTTCCCACAAGGTAATGTGCCAATGAATATAATGTATATTCATCCGACATATTATTAAAGTTTTGCTGAAATTTATGACTCAGCACGTATTGTTGGCAACTTGTTGTCATGTTGCTCTTTATGTTAGTAATGAACTGTTGACAGCAAATATACGACAAATTGTCGGCAACACATGTTGAATACGTGTTATGTCAAATCAAAGACAAATGCCTGACTCACCTTGTTCTAAATTTGCTAAAAACTCAAGCGCTTTGTTTTCGGCAACATGACAGCAAAAACACAGACAAGTGGCTATCTCAGAGTAGATGTAATTTAGCTTTATTAGATTTATTTTTTCATTTTTTATCTTATTAGATTTAAATTAGATCTACTTAGATTTAATCTATTTTTTCCCCAGGTACGATTTTATATCGACTAAAGCCGAAAAAATTAAGTAGTTTCCATTTATATTTTTAATAAAAATATATATATACAATATATATCTTAACGCAAATTATAGTATCAAATTACAACATAAATGTTCTTATAATTCTATTTGAGTAGCTGTGATATCCTTTTATTATGATCTTATTCGAATACAAGATAAGAATGACTATTATTTAAACATTGTCTCAGCGAAAGTCTTAAGTCTTCCGTTTAAGTCTTAAGTCTTAAGTCATCCGTTTTATGATAGCTAAGGTTCATTGGTTTTTCCGTAGGTTGAGTTCTTCGTTATTAAGTCTCGTCATCTTTATAAGGAATCTTCATACTTGTGCTATCTGAAACGTAAGCTGTTATATATATATATTTTTGGATATTACTAAACTATTGTATAAGAGTTACTAGAGTAAAAATATTAAAACGCCAAAATATAATATTTGTAATAATTAAATTACAATAATTAAATTATAATAAGTACATATACACACATATACGTATGTACACACGTATGTGTGTGTGTATTATGTTTTGCATATAACTGATATGGATAAATAAGAGATCCATTAGATCTTATAATGTGTGTGAATACTATATGTTTCACTTTCATGTCAAGAGATCCGTCAGATCTTGTAATAAATACTATGTTTCATATAAAAGTGTAATATTTAAGATCTGATGGATTTCTTATTCACCCATGCGTTAAAAAAATTCGTTATCATTGTTAAGTTTAACGCTTGTTCCGACAAAGCAAACTTTCTCGCCATTTGTTTGCGATGACGTTTTAAATGAACGGAAGCGTAATAAAACGCACTGATACAGAACTTCAAATTCTTTTTCCTATATGCGGGAATTACGCTTCGTATAGTATATACACAAATGACATGTACAACATAAACAACCGGGATCGTAATCTACATTAAATAATTAATCCAAACATATATGACTCAATATGTCTCAAGAATGACGAATCGTAATATTACTCTGAACCGGGACATTTATCTTTTTCAATTTTCTTCTATATAATGATAATTTATGACCGATATGCAGTAATAATTAATAATTCTAATATAATTCTTTATTGGAGTTAGAAAGAGTTTGTAACTTTTTATAATAATTAATACAGTAACTATTAACCTTTTGCCTGCAGACCTCAAAGATGATTTACGAGTAAAACAAACTTGGTCTGCGAGACTCATGCATTTTTAAATCGAATATCTCCGCAAAAAATCAATATTTTTTAAATTTTGTTTTTTGAATCAGAAGTTAGAATAATTCTGTGTCGATAAAAAAAATAAAAAATAAATAAATAAATAAAATAAAAATGGAAAATCTCTAGTAGTAGTTTCGAAGATATAAGCGTTTAGAAAAAAAAACATTTTCTTCTAGAAACGCCGATGCTCAATTTTTGATGGGTCTGGGAGACCCATATCTACAGGCGAAGAGTCAATGTACATATATTTACTGAATAATATTGTGAAAAGAAGAGAGAGGAAAAGAAAAGATAAGACACTTTTATGTTCGAATTTATCGTTGTTACAATATTACGATGTCTAACATTTCTAACGTGGTTTGCAGGAAAATAAGTTTTACACACTTAACACGTGCAATTACTTGATGATAAATGGCTCAGGTACCCTCATTGTGTCTTCAGCAGGATACCAGCATAAAGCTAAAGTAGAACGACAGCAACTTATACATATTAAATATGAGTATATAAGTAAATTTGTATGTGAAATAAACAACAGCAATGTTAGCGTAAATTTTGAAATTTATTTATATAAAACTCCTTTTTTAGGACATATTTTTCTCGATGCGTTGCAGAAATGATTTCTTGTTTTTAAGCTACCGTACTCATATATTATTTTCCATATTTTTAAAAATAAGCATCAACAAAATATAGTGCCATGTAAACTACGCTTAAACTTAAGCGACACGATGAGTCACAGTGCCGTCAAAGTCTCGTACAGTTATATACGCGTAGCGTTCGGACTATAATATCTCTCTCTTCTTATCTGCGTCACTGTTGGAGTCCGGTGAATAAAAGAGAGTCGGCGACCGGTACGCGACTAGTATTCGCGTGTTGTACGCGAGAAGCATCACGAAGAGAGTATTACTCTCTTATGAAGACTATTCCTGTAAGATAAGAAACTTTTTCCACTAAAACCAGCTCTCGAACGAAGTAACAGAGCCAGTCTCCGTGACATTCGCGGCACGAATTATATACTCCGGTTTTGCACGACTGTACAACGTGATTGTAAAATTGAACTTGACCTACATCCGAAGAAACATTGATGCATCGTGATGCGTGATATTTAAAGAGATAAACCAGAAAAAAGTTCAAGTTTTGAAGGTTCCAAGAAGATTATCTCTCAGTGTTTTCTCTCAGGTTAGTCCACAATAATTTTAAGTTCTCAAAAAGTTCCATTGTTATGTTCTGATATATTTATTCAGTTGTATGTGTATACATAATTAAAACTTATAAAGAGAGTTGTCGAATATGCGAAAAGAATTAAATCAATAGAAACTTTTTTATACCAACACTTGTGTATATAAGTACATATAAACAAAATTAATTACATGTATGTATATATTACACATTTTTTTATAAAGATTATAAAAGATTTTGACAAGGAATAAAAAATTATGATTTTTCGTGAAAGATTAATTTAATTTGTCACAGTTAGTTTACTATTTTCTGTAATAATTATAAAATGAGTATTATTCATACTTCTTGACTAAGAGTGATTATTCTCTCTTTTTCCATCAGTGAATCTCGAGAATTTTGCAATTGCTAAAGTGATTATATCGAGTTTTGTAATTACATCAACGTAATTTCTAAAAGATATTTTGTTCGCGAGACTTGATAGCGACATTAGCGACATATGTTATCATGTCCTATGTACATATGATGCTTTGTGTCATATGATATTTATCATGTCATAAGTACAAATTACTGAAGATACAAAAAGTACAATATGCAATAAGTAAATTATTCGTCATTTGTACTTTCATATGTGACCTTCAAGATAACATCAAATCCTGTTTAGAAACTATTTTTGATACTGAATGGACTTTGTAAATAATAGTGATTTTTAATGAAATATTATTGCTAAATTACATTGAGCAAAAAACATTCGTTTTTTAGAACACAAAATAATGATATATATAGTGATATATATATATATATATATATATATCATTATTTTATATATATCATTATTTTATATATATATATATATATATATATAGTAATCATTAATCAAGTTCTTTTTATATAGTAGAAATCGTGTGTAAACTTTGACAACTGAATAAACATAAAAAAATGGATTCAATCGAACGTAATTATGAAAACAACATGTGCTGTTGTTGAATCTCTAGGTGGAAATTCCAGCTAATAGAGACGTCACTATTATACATGTCAATATTATGCGTCACTATAATGCTCGAGAAATAATTCGTTACGAGATATAAAGAAATTGATTGTTTGCTCAACATTATTTTATTGATTTAGCACACATGTCTTTTTTTAAACATTACTTTTTGTTTGTCAATAAATGATATTGAATATAAAATTCTGTATTTTTATTATTTATATTTATATTTGACAAAATTTTTTTCTGTTAATTACAAAGATTATGATTAAAAAAATTCTTCATCTTTTTATCTTGCAATTTGTAAAAAATCTTTTTAAGAAAGATATAAAAGGATATTGTGGTATTTTATCGTATCTTCTGGTATTGTGGTATTGTTTATATGCGGTTGAACTCTAATCTCTCTCTTTCTCTTTCTCTGCGGTTCACGTGCGCCGCTCCCCCGGGAATTTCCGACTATTATAAGTATACAATGTTCCTACATCACCGTCTTTCAGATGTTATGCAAATATGACATCCGAAGACGCTGGGTTATTCCCTAGCACACGTCTGCTAGCATTGTCCTAAAGTTGACAAGCACAATAGAAGCATTGTATATTCATTGTATTCATGAATGGTTAACATTGAGAGATTCATTATAGTTTCTAGTTAGGTATGAAAATTGATCTTAGTATTCAAAAAAAAATATATTCCACATCCTAAAAGCAACAGACAGGGACACAAAAAAATGTCACAAATGATTTTGTAGCCACTCAAATGTACAATTCATGGTTACTTTTGGCACTCTTAGGAATATGTAAGGGCCGCACAACAATTCTGGAATCTTAAGTATTATAGAAAGAGAATTGTGGAAAGAGAATTTTGTTAGTAAATGATTGATAGGCATTGACATTGAAAGCAGATATAAATTTGTTTTCAAAGTGTGTTCAAGAAAATATACTTTGGCAATTATATAAGATGCCTTTGATTTGTCGATTGTTTTTTTATCGTGTGGAAAGTTTACGACAAAAATTTGATATCGTTTATCTTTTTTTTTTACTAATAAATTAATAAAGATCCCTTTATCGGTCTGATTATACAAGTGCGATATTTTGCGCATACTTCCTGTATTTTGATATTTCTATCAAGTTGTTTCCCGAGTGTCCGTCTATCTTCATAATTGGCGAGATATGTTTCGCGTATTTGATTATTTCAAATCTTTCAATGACACTCTTTGAATGCCACTTAACAACACAAAAGAGCGTATATATTTTGCACATACTTTGCACTTAACAATATGCATAAAACGCAATTTATTCTCATTTTATATTTCGAACACTATAATTACCGGTCTGATCAAATCATATATGCAATGCGCGTTAAAACATTAATGTCCGAATAGCGAAAGTATGAAATGTCATTGGTATCGCAACTATAAAATAAAATATATAATATCTTTCTTATAGAATGCAGTGTTATATATATGCGCCATTTGTTTATATATATGTACAAAAAGTAATTATATAAGCCGTGTCATTAGGTGTTATTATGTTTACGCGCTTCCATTGTTAATTGTTTTCGATGAATGCAGAATTTATGTACTCATGGTCACGAAACAGTAACCGCAGCCTTATGATTCTTTGCAGATATCTGAACAAAATGATACGAATATTGCTCCTATTCGGTCTTGTAGCATTGACCAGCAGTCAGCTTATTTTTCCGGACCAGTACGAAATGATGAAAAACTCAACGACTAGGCCTTACGCTTACACTAGCAACGCTGTACGAGCTTCAGGATCACTTCCTGATTATTCCATACAAACGGCCAGCAACAGCCAGTCTGCTCAAGGCGCTTCGGAATTTGCTGATACCGTAAGACCAGTAGCACAAACACCATCAGTAGCACAAGCAGCACCAGTAGGATCGCCAGCTAGTCTGCAACCTGAGCAGACAAATTGGAACCAGCATGTAAGCTATTGTTAATAACGTTTTATTTGAAGATGCATAATCAACAACAAGTTGCATCGCGTAAATCGTCGTTATAAATAGATTATTATTATTATTATTATTATTATTATTATTAATTCTAGGTGAATGATCTCATAGCTAAGGGAATTGTAAAATTCTCTTTGGACATGGAAAAAGCGATTTACAACACCAGAGGCGCAAATAGTCATCGAGAAAACGTGCTTTTCTCTCCGCTTAGTATAAGCGTTGCCCTGTCGTTGATTCTGTTGGGTTCTGCTGGTAAAACTTTCGAAGAAGTTTCACATGTGCTCGGTCTAGAAGTTAGTGTCGACATATCTCAACATTCCGAAATTGTTCATCAAATGTTTGGCCAGCTACTGGCTACCATGAATCACAGAATCAAAGGCAGCAATATGCCACGCGTAAATTCTGCTAGCGGCATTTTTGTTCAGGTGAATTTATACTTGCCTTATATCGGTGTGTCAAATGTGTGTTAAATTTATATAGCTTTCAGATAAAAATATATCAAAGTTATAAAATATATCAAAGTTATAAAATAAACATTCTGAAGTTAATGAAACACATATTTTATTTTGGATACACAGAATTTTTATTTTGAATCAGTTCTAAATAAATGTTTCCAATAGCTTTAACATGCGTGAATTTTAATTTATATTTTAGGAAGGATATCCGATTCGTCCCGAATTCGGTGCGATAAGTGAGAATGTGTATAAGAGTGAAGTAATAAATTTAGATTTTCGAAAAAAAGGTCTAGAAGCTCAAGACATCATAAACAATTGGGTTAAGCAACGGACAATGGGAAAAATCGAAAGTATATTGGATCAGGCACCAACTCCACTGACCAGCGTAATTCTCTTATCAGCACTATATTTCAAAGGAGAATGGAATCAGCATTTTATAAATGGTCAAACACAGAGGTGTGTGTATATATATATATATATA